>APFE030598450.1:0-106089 GCA_000404065.3 Pinus taeda
TATGAACCCGCGTATACACGCGTTTAACTTAGGGCAATGTCGCATACAGGGAATAAAACACTGTTTTTTAGATTTTGGACCAGGTCTGGAAGGAGGGGTTGCCCTAGGCCATGAGTGTAGCATCACAAACCATAATGGTGAGATTTTGAGCTATAACAAAAGGAAAAAAAGAATAAAAGAAGGTCAAAAAATAAAATGAAAATATATGAATCCCAAAAATAAAAAGAGACCATGAATGTGTGCAATTCTAAAATGCCACTACTATTTACTTTTATGCATAATAATGATTGTGTACAACTTGTTATTCATGCCACAATCCATGGTAGTCAAACCATTTAATCTTGGTTACTTCATGCTTTGAATTGATGTTTATAGTTAGAGAATAAAATTTGACCAAACAGTTTAATCTTGGCAAATCATAGATAGGTAGAGAAAACAAAAGGAGCTCATAAGCTTAATCTAAGCCCTTGGATGACATAAGGTTAGAAATAGATAGTTTGTTTTATAAAATAAAAATAGATGATAAGGGTTTGCTACGGTAAATGCACCCAAATAAATTAAAAAAACATGTTAGGATAAGAGATTGGTAAGTGGAAGAAAGGTTATTGAACTACAAAATTAATTGGATTGAAACACATGCATCATGCTTAGATACATATTTCAACATGTGAGATCAGTTATGAAGGAAAAAACAAATTTTTACAAGTTAATGCAATTAACTCCCCTCATTCATTTTTCCAGTATTACTAATTTCCTATCCACAAGTATGTTCTAGTACTTTATTCCTTCAAGTCAAAGAGGCTTAAATAATTTCTCTGACTTTTGGTGGGACCAGACCCTCGACTTAATGACTCATGAACACAAGTGCTAGAATCCCCTTTATAAAATCCATTCCCCCCTCATCACCCTAAAAGAACCCCTTTTCCTAAAGTTAAACACCATTTGCCTAAGAAAAGTAAAAACCCCCGTGTAAATCCTATTTCACTAAAAAAACCACAAAAAACACTTTATCCTAAGTATAAAGTGAAGCGCGAAAATATTACCCTTTACCCTTTTACTTAAGGAATATCCACTCTACCCATCACAATTCATATTAACTATTAACTTTATTATATAAATCCTCGACATACTTTTTTCCCGTGTTAAATAAATCCTCCATATATAATATCCCAACCCATGGTTTAATTATAAATTATAGTTTTACCCTCTATTTCATACCTCCCTGATGAACCCCTCTTAACTCACCAACCCTTGGTAAAGTTAAGAAAATCCCTCCATTTAAACCAATGGTCCCACTTCATTAAAACCCTTCTGATCAATTTAATCCCATATTTAACCTATAATTAATCATAAACCACTTGTGATTAAAGCCTCGGGCCCCCTAAACTTTTTTCCCATCCCGTTCATGCTATTTCACCACCCAACTGCCATCTGATTGTCAGTGCCCAAATCTGAGGATCCACAGCCATATTGGTCGCGCCCGATCGTTGAACGTTGTGCACCCGATAAAGTGGTTTTCCCCGACCCCCAGAAGGTTACATGTCAAGCGCTAGACTAAACCAGGTGACCCCTCCCTAAAACCGCCTTCACCTCATAAGCGATGCGATGGCGTAGAAAATTGCCTCCACACCAACCCAATAAACTGCCTATTATCCATAATATGAATTTCCATGCCAAATTCAAAAAGTTGTCCGTTAAACCTTGAAAACCGTTGTTTTCGTGCCTTTCACCCTGTTTCACAGTAAAACCCAGTAAACCCTTCGACACCACCCTTGACCTCTGTAACGTAATTCAACCTCCAATTACGTTCAAAACACTGCCACAACTCTGTGCCATAGAGCCCTCAATTACTTTTCTTGTCGACCTGTATTTTCTTAATAATTTTTGAATTTCGCAGGAAATTTGCAGAAGAGCAAATCTTGGATAAGCAATTTCGATACTAGCCACGAGACCTGTTTACTCCAATACTCAACAGGAAACCTATTCAAAAAACCTGTATTGAGAAGAAGAAGACAATTACACACAGAGCCGAGAAGAAAACATTCACATAGAGCATTGACTATCAAAACAGAGGAACTAGATAGAGTATGGAGTTAGAAGATAAACAGATAAAACATACAAAAACTTGACCAATATCCAAATACCAGATGCTGATACACATAAAAACTAAAGAATTTTCTGTTGAAATACGCAGTAAAAAGTTAAAATGTACATTAAAAGTAAAAATAAAGTAAAGGATATTGACAGGTCGTCAAAGTAAAAGTGTATCAGCTGAAAGGGTATCAGTAAAAGTGTATCATATTGAAAGATCAAAGTAAATATAGATGAAATACATAGCAGAAACGGTACATTTTCCAGAAATTTCCTGTTTAAGTCATAATTTTCCAAAAACTATTGTGGCTAATCCAAGATGTGTTTTTAGAAACTGGAGGGGGTTTGTGTTCCTAAAAGGCCAATATTAAAAAAACTATCTCAAGTTTTACACAGGTATTACAAAAAATAAGATAAATGCATATCTTCAGAGCCTATTTTTCTGATTGTGCAAAGTCTTGTTTTTGACATCTTTTTGCATAGAATATTGTGAACAAATGGAGCTAAATTTTGGGAAAGTAAAAGAGGTTTACCTCAATAACATACTTATATACAATAAAAACTTTCACTTTTTACATATCTATCTTGGATTGAGATATACAAAGGTATCATTGGACCCTAATTTTACGGAATTTCTGGGGCAGAATGCACAAAGTAAGGACTTAGTTAGTGACTTGAAAGCCTCATCATCAATTAAGAGTTGCTATCAAATTCATATTTCTCTTCTTTGTCACCCTCAATCCATAAATATAGTTCCAAATAGATTCATTAGTTTTGAGTGTCCTTTATTTAAGTTCTATTAATGTAAAACAATTTGAGATATTTGTAAAACTAATCTTGATATTTTTTCAAGATATTTCAGTTTAGAATTTGTATAAGTACTTCTTAATTTGGAGGATTTAGTGTGGATTCTTAGACATTTCTATATAATCCTTGATCAAAAGACTGTAAATCCATTGGAGCATTAACTGAGCCAGCATGTTGGATTGATGAATTAAGACCAGACATTTCAAAGGATTCATGTGTTGAGTGAAGTGCAGACAAGTATTTTCTCATGTTGTTGTTATCTTTCTTAAAGTTTTTCCATAATGTATATCCGAATCTGAATGCTATAATTGGAGTATTGTCTCAGAATTTGTTTAATTACACTCTGTTTTAATAGTTAGGCAAATACATGTTTTCTAACGATTTCTAAGTTAAGGAATTCTTAGTTGCTCCTTAGTTTAAGTTGTTTCTTTATAATCTATAGCAAAGGATTCTTAATTGCCCTTTATTTCGGATTACCCTTTGTTCTTCATTTCAATCCCAGTCTAAGAATTCTTAATTTCTCTCTCACCCTGATTCAAACCATTTCACCCCTTTGGCCCAAAGACCTACACTCTACTCTACTATCTTGCCCTTTGAACATTCCCTTTAGTGAGTTAATGCCAGTTCTACTGCCCTTCTATTGACTCCATAGCCCAATGGTCTAAAGACGTCATTCTATCCATTTTTTTAAGGATTCCACCATCCAATATTCAATACAAATAAAAAACCCCTAAACATTCATAACTAGCCTAAAACTCCCAGCAAACAAAGCTAAATCATACAGAGAGAGCCCTCTCTGAGCATAAGTTGGCTAGAGCATATGCTCCAAAGTTGGTTTGTGGTTACCTCAGTGATTTGTTTCTTTAACCTTGAGAAATTACTAAGTGATAACAAGATGCACAAAAGTTAGCCTAATAGAAGAAGGATGTTGCAAAGGAAAAGAGAATTCTTCTGGAAGGTGTGAGGAATCACGTGGTCTAAAATCTCCATGGAAAAGAGACACCATTATCTATGTGGAAGACACTAATTGAGATATTCAAAAATAGTAGTGACCATAGAAAATTAGCCCTGAAAGACAAACTTCAAAACATAATGATGCAAAATAATGATACTATCTCATGATATCTCTCCAAAGTTACACAAGTTCATGATGAGTTTGGAGGGGTTGGAGTGACTTTTGCAAAAGATAACTTAGTGAGCCTAGCTCTTCTAGGCCTTGCAAAATCCTAGCATAGCTACCAAGACTCAGTGAATGGAAGGGAAAAATTATCAAATTGGGAAAGGTTGTAGTCTGATTTGGTTCAAGAAGAGTTCAAGAGAAACACTAGATATGGAACTTCATATAGAGCATGGGATGAAGATAATTTTTCCTTAGTTGGAAATGGGAAGAACGGAAAAAGTAAGAAGAACAAGAGCAATCCTGAATCTATCCAAAATAATTGCAAGAAGAAATACTTGAGTAAGATCAAGTGCTTCCACTATCACAAATTAGAGCACTATCCAACGAAATGTTCGCACAAGAATTCTATGAATAAGCCTTTAGGAGGAGAAACAGGTGAAGCATTGGCTTCACAATTTGAATTAAACTTCACCCTAATAACATGCATGGCTAACACTATTACAGGGAGTGTGTGGTACCTTTATTCCAGTGCCTCGTTCCATATTACAAGGTGTAAGGAGTTTTTCAGTAACCTAGATGAGAAGGATCTCCATATGTATATCAAAATGGAGGATGATGGAAGGTACATTACTCAAGAGTCTTTCACATTTGAGAGGGAGAAAGACTCTCCTCTTCGCCTCAAAGATGTTATGTTTATACCTGGGCTAAAGAACAACCTGATCTTTGTAGCAGTTTTCGAGGATCATGTCTATGATGTAATTTTCAGTAAAGGGAAAGCATTTCATAGAAACATAGCTATAGGGCATGTGAAGCAAATCCATGTCAAGTGAATATCCTATACAAACTTGAGGTGGGATATTGCACTACATTGAGTAGTAAGATTGATAAAGTTCAGAGTATAGATGTTGGAGAACTCTGGCACATGATATTGGGTCATCTACACTATGGTGCCTTAAGAATTATGTAGCAAATAACCATTGGTCTCCCTAAAGGATGCCTTGACCAACAGGATGTCTACAAGGGCTGGACATTAGGTAAATATGTCAAATCCACTTTCCATGACTGAGAGAGAAGAGAAGATGCAATCTTGGAGCGAGGCCACTCTAACTTTTGTGGACCTTTTTCTACAGCCTCCACAACAAAACATAAGTACTATGTTATTTTTATTGATGATTTCTCTAGAAAATGTTGGATCTTCTTCATGTAGAATAAGGATGAAGTTTTCTCCAAGTTTGTTGAATTCAAGGCATTGAATAAGGAGGGGAATAGGAAGAAGGTGAACACTCTCAGGAGTGATAATGGAGGTGAATTTTGTTTTCATTCCTTCACAGATTTCTATGCCAAAGAAATTATTCCAAGAGATCTGATAGCACCCCATAACCCAGAACAGAATGGGGTAGATGAGAGGAAGAATAGGAGCATAGTGGGAGTAGTAAGGAACATGTTGCATGATCAAGGAAGTCCATTGCATCTATGGGAAGAAGCATGCAACACCGCAGTCTACTTGTAGAACTAGAGTCCTCATAGAATAGTTGGCATGATCACACTAGAGGAATCTTTCTCTTGGAGAAAGCCTAATGTTTCCGATTTCATAATTTTTGGAGCTTCAATTTATTAATGTCTCCAACAATTCAAGGAAGAAACTTGACCTGAAAATAGAGTATGGTTTTTTTTATGATACACCGAAAATCCACACAATTATTGGGTGTATCTTCCTTCACTGAGGATGATAGTTGTGCAGAGATACGTCAAGTTCAATGAGGAGAATGCTATGACATGCTCTCTGGAATGAGAGATGAGTATCCCACCTAAGTAGGAGCTTCTATCTCCAAAGGAGGAGCCTCAAGAGGTTGTGGAGTAGCCACATGCAGTGTAGCAGGCAAGAGGCAGAGTGAGTATACACTTCTGGTTGTCTTCTCTCTTGTACTAATCTTCTCAAAACTAAAGTTTGTGCCTCTTCCTCTTCTAATTCTTGTTTTTATATAATGTTTGATTCTTCCTCCTTTAGCTCAAACTCTATTTTCTTAGGTTCCTTTGGTAGGACTTCATTTTTAATAACATCTTTCACCTCTCTAAACACCACATCTCAATTGTACACAACCTCCCTTATTTCTAGGTTCCAAATCTTATAATATTTTAAACCATCATTATACCCAAAAGAGATGCACCTTTCATATTTACGATCCAACTTGGCTCTTTTCTCCTTTGGAACATGCACATATGCATCACAACCAGATACACTCATATGTGAATGAGAGGGTTTATTACTAGTCCATACCTCATGTGGAGTTTTATCCTCCAATGTTAATGAAGGTGATTTGTTAACCAAGTAACATGCAATCTCCATTGCCTCTGCCCAAAATTCTTTTCCTAACCCGATGTAACAACCCTGGTGAAAAGTTCATGTAATAAAAGTTAATAAATGAAAAATAAGACCATGGTTAAGGGACACTTATTCCAAGATGAATGTTGGGAAAATATATCCTAGTGCACATCATTAGACGTTTTTTCAACTAAGGAAATTTGCAAAGGCGAAGGCTATGGCATTAAAAGGAAAAAAGGCATTTTTGGCACATTTATGAAAATAAAGGAAATTATGAGAAAAGAAAGGTAAAAGGTCATAAGCTACATGTGAGGAGGAAATTGAAGGAAAATAATGGAAAATGAAGAAATTAGAGGCCTCGTGCATAAAAAGGCTTCTAAGGATTAGTTCATGGCTTTTGTCAAGTTCAAGTTTGGATCTCTCTCTTTATTATCTCTCTCTCACTCTCTTGGTCACTTAGATTTTCTTGGAGCACTCTAGTTTAGAGCAAAGGAAAGGAAAGAAAAAGTAAGCAAGGAACAAGGAAAGGAAAGTAGGATCAAGCAGTTTCAACAGGAATACTTACAAGTAACATTTTTCAGTGTGATTTCCTAGCTGGTTTGTACATGTATAGCTTTGCATGTTGGTGTATGGTTCTTTTGTTGTCGGTGGCATGGTCTTGCCGGGTTATGACAATGGATTTCAACCTAGCCTAGCCATTTTCCGGATGCCATGGTATGTTGAGATTTTTATTTCGATTTTTGAGCTTTGGAATTATTAGATGGATTTTGAAACCTGGGGCAGAGGTGGTCTCAAGTTCCATTCCCAAAGTCCTAGGAATCCCTTGACTAGTTTTAGCGGGATACACAATAAACCCTGAGGGATAAGTCTCGGTTTAGAGCCTAGTGATCTAGGTTTGGATTGCAGTAAATCGTGGGAGACTTGTCTTAGTTTAGGGCCTAGCGATCCACGTTTCAATTGCGGTAAAGCCTAAGAGACAAGGAGATGGAGAATTTCTCAAGGATAGTGATGGATTCCGAATGGCATTCAAAGTTATGTTTGGTTGTGATCGGAGCATCAGTTTTGGTGTGATCATGGTTTGGTAAGGGTGGAGGTGGTCTAATCTTTGGATTCCCTTGGTTGTTATTGGATTAGTTATTCTATGAGATCCCACATTCATGCTTGGAATATGGAACGGGGGTGATTGGATGAAAGAGAGATTTAGTTCAACCATGTTTATTGATGGGTCGTACGTGGAAGTCCCGAACCTGGTCAAATTTACCTATGATTAGTAAAAGCTAAGTTCTCTTACTTTTACATTGATTTATATGTAGATTTAATGGTTGTCACACTTCTGATATTTATATGGTTTTATGTTGCTTATAAGCATGGTTGAATGACTAGTTCATGTCATGGTCATTTCATATATTTACCTGTAACTGTTAAATGGATGGATGCAATACCTAATTAATGATTTAGTAGCTCAATGGAGAAGGAGGTGACCCATCTAATGATGTTTCATAATTTGGTTAGGTCATTTATGCTCTGTCTTGTATCCTAGATCTATAGGTTGAATTGATGCCAAGTGTTTGACAGAATGTCAGTACCGGTTGGGGATTCTCATGCCTATTCCTAAGGGTGATTTTGGATTAATCAACATTGTTATCATGTTTTTAATGATTTCTAAAAGTTACAAAAAGTTTTGGAGAGAGGCCTGGATTCTGGGCTAGAAAAGTGTCAAATCGCAGGTTTTCTAGCATAGAACTGGCAATTCTAAACCACACTCGCTTGTAGGTAGGCCTATGAGAGCAAATTTGAGTTGTTGGTCACTCCCTTCCCTGTAGCATGAAAGAGATTGAGGCCTAAGACTACAGAATAGCAGGGGGACCCTAGGCGAGGTTGTATGAGTGGATGACTTGTCCCTTGAGGGGTATGTTGATGATGTTTAATGACTGTAAGTGATGTTTTGTCAATTACACTTTTTTAAGGTGACATAGGAGGTCAACTATAATCATAATAGCCTCTCTTCTCATGTTTACCCTGGTTGGCATGGTTACTTTGGGTAGAACTGGGAGGGGTATTACAAATTGGTATCAGAGTATGGTTACACTCCCTTTGGGTCATATCTAGTGCTACAGATATGAGTGAATGTGTTGGTCAAGCATGCATGACAATTGCGTGTGTGGCTCTTACACTGGCATTCCATGTGGTGATTACACTGCATTATATTGATGATGGTAGAAGTAAGGTTATCATGAGTAACTTGATGTCGATTTTATGGAATGCATCGTCATGAGTATATGACTTGTTATACAATTACATGTAACTTGATTACATTCTTGTACGTTGGGTTGAATTCTTGGTTATTTGATTACATGCATCATTCTAATAGGTAGTTTACAAGAATTGATCACTTATGCTCAACTACATGCAGTTATGCATATGTATATTTGATCAGGCATTGCTTATGCTAGTGGATAGTCGCATGAGGTAATGTGTCTACTGGAGTATTGGATGTTGTCATGCATGAGGTCATAACACACATTGTTGATATGGCTTTGCATTAACGATTGGATCCTAGTTAGTATGATGGTTATGCATTGATGCACTTATTGATATATGTCTATATGTTATTATGGCTATTTTTTACATGCATCATGTTGATTTGATGATCTTGTAGACAAAGTATCTTCCCCAAGTATGCTAAGTTATGTCAACTTATGGTTATTTGGTTTATCTGACATATTATGCATTGCTAGAAAGAGATCAGATGGCTAGCAAGGTGGTAGACTACATAGAATCTCCCCATGAATAAGATGGGAAGTGTGGTGTGGGGCACTCTTTTGACTTAGCAGACACCTTGAGAAGCCTGAAGGAAGAAATAAAGATTTGCAAAGGAGACAATGAAAAAATAATGCAGGCACAAGAGAAACAAGTAGAGTTGAATGTGATATTACTTCAAAGTTTGTCACATTTGCAGTGACAGGGACCTCTTCGGATCAGCCATGGACATGAGGATAGAAATAATGGGGAATATGGAAGTAGGTCTCATAGTAGGCATAGGTCAGATAGATCTGACACTATCAGAGATGGCGAGTTGTTGGACACTCTAGATAGGAGAGGTACTGGACATAGGTATTACTCTAGTTCTGCTTCTCATAGACATCATGATCATCATCATTATCATCTATACAGGAGGAATGATAGGGGATACTTTTCAGATGAGTTCAAGAAGGAAAATACACTTACCTTTAATGGAGAGATGAAGAAATCGCAGGATGCAGAGGCTTGGTTTCTTGGCATGCAGAAATTCTTTAGATTGCATGATTTCTTAGAAAACATGAAAGAAAGCATAACCTGTTTCAGACTCAAATGTAAAGCAGATATTTGGTGGAAGATGTGAATAATTTTAAGGACATACATGAGGATGAGTTTACTTCACATGTGTTTGAAAGGCTCTTCAAGAAGAAGTACTTGTCTAAGATGTACTATGATGATAGAGCTAAGGAGTTTTATGAGTTGCGGATGGGTTCTATGACAGATGAGGAGTATACTAGCATATTTTTGGAGTTGTTGAGATAGGTGCCTTACCTTAGAGAGGAGAAGGAAATGGTTCAGATATTCATCAGTGGATTTCCAGTTGCAAACAGAGACCGAATTGAGTTTGATGAACCTAGGTCGTTGGAGGAGGCCATCCGAAAGTTGAAGCATTGTTATGAGCAGTTGAAGCGCAAAGTTGAGCCTAAACGTGACTTGAAAAGAAACTCAAGATGCAAGTGAGAAAGATAATGTAGTTCCCTACAAGAAATTTATTGTAGCTGAGAAGGGACATGGAGAGAATCATTCTAGAGGTAGTGGTAAGCAACCATTACAATGTTGGATATGTAGTAAGGATCATCGTAAGAGGGATTGGCCACAGTATCAGAGTGGTGGTAGAATCCATATCTACAATGCTCAGGAGGCACATACAGTTGATGATTTGGTCATGGCATTCCTTGGATTTATGCGTGGATAAAAGGTAGGTGGATCATCAGGCATCGATCACTGAGATGGACGGTGAGCTTTGTGATCAAGTTGTTTCTATTTTGATTGATCTTGGATATAACTATAGTTATATTAATCCTGACCTAGTAGATAAGTGTGGTTTGAGAAAAGAAGTGCATGCAAAACCTTGGTTGGTACAGTTGGTTACACGTATGAAGAAGGGAGTTCACCATTGGGTAAGATCTTGTGCATTTGAGTTAAATGGTATGCCTACAATAGGCATTTGAATGTATTGAAATCTGGATCATATAGTATGATTTTGGGTATGGATTGGCTTTACCTTCACACAACCAAAGTGAATTTCTTCAACAAGGCCATTAAGTGTGTGGATGATAGTTGGTAAAAGAGGACCTTGTAGGGAAAGAACAAATCTACATCAGTGAGGATGGTTATTGTTATGCAGGCAAAGTGTAGTTGTAGAAAAGGTTCTATGATGTTTGCAATACACATTTCCAGTGACAAGGGTAAGGAGGTTGAGGATGCTGATGTGTTGAGAAGGTACCCAGTATTGCAATAGTTTCACGATGTATTTACTGAGGACATTACAGATTTTCCACCTCGCAGGTTGGTAGACTTTTCTATTGATTTAGTGCTAGGGGCTGATCCAGCATCAAAAGCACCTTATAGGATGAGAACACCTGAGTTGGTAGAGTTGAAGTTGCAGCTAAAGGAAATGTTGGAAAAAGGATACATCAGACCCAGTGTACCACCTTAGGGCACACCAATGTTGTTCATAAAGAAGAAAGATGGTACTCTTAGATTGTGCATTGATTACAGGTAGTTGAACATGGTAACGATTAAGAACAATTACCCTTTACCAAGGATTGATGATTTGTTTTATTAGCTAAAGGGAGCAACAATGTTCTCTAAGATCAACTTGAGATCGGGATACCATCAGGCAGGCATCAAGGAAGAGGATATCTTCAAGACTGCATTCAAGGCTAGGTATGGGCATTATGAGTTTGTTGTTGTTCCATTTTTGTTGACTAATTCTCCAGCTAGATTCATGTGTTTAATGAATAGTGTGTTGCATCCTTATTTGGACAAGTTTGTTATTGTATTCATTGATGACATACTATTATATTCTAAGAAGGAGGAAGAACATACCGAACATTTAGCAGTAGTATGGAGATTTCTAAGAGAGTGTCAGTTGTATGCTAAACCTAGCAAGTGTAGCTTCTTTCAGGATGAGGTACATTACATGGGACATCTTGTCTCCAAGGAAGGCATAACAATGTTTGGTGTGTAGCCTGATTATATTCTTTATTCAGAGGTACCACCGCATTGGACCCTAGTTCGTAATGTGGCATCAACGCCACCCATAATATTTTCACTGTAAGGGGGGTCTGGGGGGGGGCAGCAATGATCTTTAGGAACCCCCCAGTAGGGTATCAGGGGCAGCGCCCTCGAAGCTAGAAATAGATGTAAAATTACCTTGTAAAATGTTGTAATTTCGTATTCAATCTGGGCCATTCATTAGGAAGAGATCTGATGATAGAATTTATGTTTAATTTAGGATTTTTTGCCCTAAAAGGCAACCCCTCACTATATATGAGGGAATTATATTGCGTGTATGTAGATCTGTATTCTAAGTGAGAAAGAGAGAGGAGATTGTGTAAGAGCGAAGAGGGAATTACAACGGATCTGCTGTAAGATGTATCTCTTCAGTTTGTTGGATAATATAAAAGGAAGGATTGGTTGTTTCTTTTAGGACATAACCCAAATTGGGTGAACCATGTATATTCTCTCTTGTTTTATGTGTTTTCTGTGTTTATATTTCTGCAATATATTTTATGTGTTCCATTGCTCTATAATATATAATTTTTTAACAACTGGTATCAAAGCTGAAGGTTTATTTGGTAGATAAACTCGTAGGAGAGAAGGGTTCCTAGTTCGAGTGGGAGTAATGGTGGAAGATGGTAGGTTTAGGGTTGAAAATTTTAATAGCCAAAACTACCAGTTGTGGAAGATGCAGATGAAAGATTATTTGTACTAGAATGATCTAAGCCAAACTATATGAAAAACCCTTGGCCTCAAATAAGGCATTTTTTATGAAGCGTTTATTTAATATGATGATGTTAGTAGGTGGATCTATTGCTGATCATTTAAATGAATTTAATACAGTTACCAGTTAATTAAGTTCTATTGGGGTAACTTTTTATGATGAAGTTAGGACTCTGTTATTTCTATGTTCATTGCCAGAAAGTTGGAATGGTTTAGTTATGGCCATTAGTAACTCTATCTCTGGATCTAGTACTTTAAAATTTGATGATGTTGACGATGCAATCCTAGCAAAGAAATGTGACAGAAAAGCTTCGGTGAGACATCAGGTAATGCTTTGAATGCAGAGACTAGGGGAAGAAAAATGGAAAGAGGAAAGAGCATGGAATATCTCAGTAAGTCAAGGAAAGGCAGATCCAATTCTAGATTAGGGATAGTGTGCTAGAAATGTGGGAAGAAAGGACACTTGAAGAAAGACTACAAGTCTCAGAAGGGAAAAGAAGGAGATGCGCAACAAGAAAACAATCATGAAGTGAATGTCACAAGTGACGTGTTGCAAGATGCTTTGATTCTTTCATTAGAAAATATTATTGTTGCATGGGTGGTAGATTCATGGGGCCTCATTCCATGCCACACCTGATAGGAAACATTTTCATGATTATGTTCAAGGATATTTTGGACAGGTTTGATTGGGTGATGATAAACCCTGTAAAATCATTGGAATGGGTACAATTTTCATAAAATATCAGAGCAAAAATAAATGGATATTGAAGGAGGTAAGGCATGTTCCAGATCTGAATAAAAATATGATTTCAATAGGGTAGTTGGGAAGTGAATGCTGTGTGACTACTTTTACAGATAAAACCTAGAAGGTCACTAAAGGAGCCCTGGTAATAGAAAAAGGAGAAAAGGTTGGTACACTTTATTTATGCAATGGTATTTCTAATTCTGTTAATTCTTTAACCTTTACAAGAGAAGATACGACATTGTGGCATCATAGGCTCGGGCACATGAGTGAGAAGGGGATGCAGATTCTTAACTCAAGAAATTTGTTGTCGGGTTTGAAGCATGTTGATTTAAAATTTTGTGAGAATTGGGTTTATGGAAAACTGAAAAGGTTCATATTCCTCTGAGTTGGGAAAGAAAATAAGAGAAAAATATTAGAGTTTCTACATACAAATGTATGGGGACCTGCTCAGGTATCATCTCTCAGTGGCTCTCGTTATTATGTTACTTCTATTGATGATGCAACCAGAAAAACTTGGATTTATTGTATTCAAAATAAATTTGATGTATTTGATACTTTCAAGAAATGGAAAGATTTTGTTGAAAATGAGACAGGAAAAAGGTTGAAGTATCTCAGATCAGACAATGGAGGTGAATATTGCAGCAAATATTTTTATAGGTATTTTTTAGAGAATGGAATTCATAAAGAGAAGAGAGTTCTAGGAACATCACAATAAAATGGTGTGTCAGGAAGGATGTACAGGACAATCATGGAGCGTGCAAGGTGCATGAGATTGCATGTAAGATTGCCTTTACAATTTTGGGCAGATGCTATAGATACTATTGCTTATCTAATAAACAGAAGGCCTTCAAGTTCCTTGGATGGTGGTATTCCAGAGGAGGCATGGACAGGTAAAAACATAAACTACTCATTTTTAAAGACTTTTGGTTGTGAATCCTTTGTCCACATTAATAAAGAAAATAGAACAAAGCTTGAGGAAAAATTAAAAAAATGTACCTTTATTGGATATGGTGTTAATTATTTTGGTTATCGCTTTTATGATTATGAAAAACACAAAATCATTAGAAGCAGATATGTCATATTCAATGAAAAGGTTTTGTATAAGGATCAACTGTAGGAAAAGAAACAAGAAAATAAAACAGAGAATACATAGTGCTTGATGAGATTACAAGAAAAAGTGAAGATGCTTGAAAATCATAATGATCAATAGCCATAATAACAACAACAATCACAATAGCAACAAGCACCTCAAACGCATGAAAGTGGTGTTAGAAGATCTACCAAGATATGTAGCCACTCTGAAGGATACTCTCCTTCATTATATTATGTATTGTTGACTGATTCTGGTGAACCAAAATGTTATGAAGAAGTAGTGCAGGTAGAAACTAGGAAGAAGTGGGAGCAAGACATGAAAGAAGAGATGGACTCCTTAGCACATAACCATAGTTGAGACTTAGTCAAGTTGCCTGCAGGTAAAAAACCATTGCAGAATAAATGAGTTTACAGGTTGAAGGAAGAAGATGGAGGCAAAGAAAGGTATAAATATAGACTTGTGGTGAAGGCGTTTGCACAAAAAAAGGGTATAAAATTTGATGAGATATTTTATCCTGTTGTTAAAATGACTTCAATCAGAACTATTTTAAGTCTAGTAGTAGCTGAAGGTTTGCATCTTGAGCAGCTACATGTAAAGACAGTCTTTCTCCATGGGGATTTCGAGGAAGAGATATATATGCATTAGCCACAAGGATATGAGGTAAAACGGAAGGAGAAACTAGTGTGCAGGTTTAGGAAGAGCTTGTATGTCTTAAAACAGGCTAAAGGCAGTGGTATCTAAAATTTGATATGTTTATGTATGAACAAGGTTATACTATATGTCACTATGATCATTGTGTTTATCTCAAAAGGAAAAATGATTGTAGCTATATTATTTTTTATTGTATGTAGATGACATGCTTGTTGTAGGTTCTAACATGCAAGAAATAAATGTGCTCAAAAGAAAATTGGCAAACTCATTTGCAATGAAGGATTTGGGTGCTGCAAAAGAAATCCTTGGTATGAGAATAACTAGAGATGGGAAGAATCAAAAATTAACATTGTCTTAGAGTGAGTACATAGAAAAGGTGTTGAAAAGATTTAATATGCAGAATGAAAAACTAGTTAGTATACCTTTGGCTAGCCATTTCAAAGTAAGTAAGGAGGTGTGTCCCAAGACTCAGGAAGAAATGGCTTATACATCTAAAGTTCTATATGCATCAAGAGTTGAAAGCATAATGTATGCAATGGTATGCGCAAGGCCTGATGTTGCACATGCAATGGGAGTTGTAAGCATGTACATGAACAATCCAAGAAAAGACCATTGGATAGCAGTGAAGATGATTCTTAGGTATTTGAGAGGTACCACAAATCAAGCATTATGCTTTGGTGGTTCAATTATTGCTTTACATGGATATGTTGATGTAGATATGGCGGGTGATAGAGATAATAGGAGAAGCACAACAAGGTATGTGTTTACTGTAGGTGGAACAACTATCATTTAGGTTTCAAAACTGCAAATTGTTGTTTCAGTCTCAACACAGACGCAGAGTATGTTGCTGCTATAGAGGCTAGTAAAAAAATTATTTGGTTACAAAGGTTTCTGGATGAATTGGGTAACATGTAGGAGTTGGGAAGGTTATACAGTGAAAGCCAGAGTGCCATACCTCTTCCAAAGAACTCTGCATTTAATTCCAAGGAAAAACATATACATCTCAAGTATCATTTCATATGGTCAGTGTTGGAAGATGGACAGTTGAACCTGGAAAAGATACACACTAGCTAGAATCCTACATATATGTTAACAAAATTTGTAACCAGGGAGAAATTGAGATATTTATCTGTTTCAGTTGGTCTTCAATTATGATGATGAAGATGAGAAACTTCCAGATCCAAAGTGGATTCATTGTCCAACAAATGAAGCAGTGGTGGAGTTGCTATAATCAGTCTCCAAGTGGGAGATTGTTGGGTGTGGAGCTTGATTATCTTCTTTATTCAGAGGTATCACTGCATTGGACCCTAGTTTGTAATGTGGCAGGAATGTCACCCATAATGTTTGTGCTACAAGGGGGGTCCAGGTGGGTGGCAGTGATCTTTAGGAGCCCCCCCCGCCCCCTAGTGAGGGAATGGGGGCAGTGCCCTCAAAGCTAAAAATAGATGTAAAATTGCCTTAAAAAATGTTGTAATTTTGTACTCAATCTGGACCGTTCATTAGGCGAAGATCTCATGGTAGAAGTTATGTTAAATTTAAGGTTTTCTTCCCTAGAAGGAAACCCCTCGATACATATGAGGGAATTGTATTGCATCCATGTAGATCTGTATTCTGAGTGAGAAAGAGATAGGAGATTGTGTGAGAGCGAAGAGGGAATTACAACGTATCTGTTGTAGGTTGTATCTCTTCAGTTTATTGGATAATATAAAAGGAAGGACTAGCTGTTTCTTCGTGGACATAGCCAAAATTGGATGAACCACGTATATTTGTGTCTATTTTGTTTTATGTGTTTTATGTGTTTATATTTCTGCAATATACTTTATGTGTTCCATTTCTCTGTAATATATAATTTTCCAACAAACAATAGATCTAGAAAAGATAAGGGTCGTTGTGGAATGGGAGGCTCCTAAGTATGTAGATGAGGTAAGATCATTTACAGGATTGGCAGGTTAATATAGGAGGTTCATCAGGAACTTCTCACGCATTGCATATCCTGTCACATCATTGTAGCAGAAAGGTAAGAAGTTTGAATGGACGATGAGATGTGAAGATAATTTTGAGTAGCTTAAGAAGTTTTTGACACATGCACCAATGCTAAATATTGTGGATTCGGACCAAGAGTTTGTTTTGTGTACATATGCTTGCAAAAGGGGACTTGGTGGAGTTCTCATGCAAGAAGAACAGGTAGTGTGCTATGAGTCACGAAAATTGAATGAGCATGAGAAGAACTATCTGACGCATGATCTTGAGCTAGCATCGATTATACATGCATTGAAGATGTGGATACATTATGTTTTGGGTAGGAGGTTCACATTAATGAGTGATCAAAATGGGTTGAGGTATTTGTTTGACCAACGAAATCAAAATGCCAGGAAAGTTAGATGGTTTTCCACCCTTAGTGAGTTCGACTTGGAGATCAAATACATCAAAGGGAAGGAGAACCAGGTTGTAGATGTTCTTAGTAGGAAGGTATAGGTAAATCATATAGCAACTCTAAGCTCTTATGGGACAGGGTTATAGGGTAGGATTTTGTAGGCGGGTCAGTGGGATGAAAGATACATGGAGATCATGCATAGGTTACAACAAAGCATAGGTTACAACAGATCACATGTACAAGTGTAGGTAAAGGTATATGTACAAGTGTAGGTAAAGGCACAGAGGATCAGGATGTAGACTATAATCTCACGGAAAATGGCTCGGTGAGGTTTCAAGACAAGATATATTTGTTCAATTGTAGTGAGCTCAAGAAGCTTATCATGAGGGAGTTTCATGTGAAACTATATTCAGGTCATCCAGGATATCATAAGACATTGATGGCATTAAATACGTTCTATTATTAGCCGAATCTGAAGAATGAATTGGTTCAATTCATGGCTAGATTTTTAAATTATCTGTAGGTAAAGGTAGAATGCAAACATCCAGGTGGTCTACTATAGCCTATTATGATTCCAGAATGGAAATGGGAGGTCATTTCCATGGATTTCATCACATGTCTTCTGAGGAAAGTGAAGTAGCATGATTATATTATAGTCGTGGTTGATAGGTTGAGAAAGGTAGCTCACTTCATTCCGGTAAAGACTACATATTCCGCTACTGAGGTAACACATGTGTTGATCAGAGAGATAATGAGACTACATGGAATTCCAAAGAAGATTGTGTCGGACAAGGATGCAAATTTCACATCCAAGTATTGGAAGGAGTTGTTTGCAGGCTTGGGTACAAAGTTTGACTTCAGAACAACTTATCATCAATAGATAGATGGTCAGACAGAAAGGGTCAATAGGATCTTGGAATATATGCTGAGGATGTACGTGATGGACCAACAGAGGAAATGGGAAGAGTTTCTACCATTGGTTGAGTTTGCATACAAAAATGGTTATCATGATTCATTGAGGATGATTCCTTTTGAGACATTGTATGGATGGATTTGTAACACTCCCATCAGCTGGAGTGATCTAGTGAACAATGTACTTATTAGAGTAGACATGTTGTTGGACATGGAGCAAGAGATGCAAGTTACAAAGAAGAATCTAAAGAAAACATAGGATATACGAAACATTTATGTAGATCAACACAGGGTGTTCAAATATTTTTAGGTTGGGGACCATGTGCATTTGCACATCAAGCCCAAGAAAATCACTTTGAGGATTGGTTCATGTGCCAATTTCGCACCATGGTTTTGCGAGCCTTTTGAGATCCTTGAGAGGATTGGACTAGTGGCATATTGAATTACAATGCCTCAAATAGTGAAATTCCATGATGTTTTCCAACTTATCTTTAGGCTTTATTAGCTAAGTTATAAAACAACATTGCATAATTAATGGGTTTACAGGTTGAAGGAAGAATATGGAGGAAGAAAAAGGTATAAAGCTAGACTTGTGGTGAAGGGGTTTGCACAAAAAAATGGTATAAACTTTGATGAGAAATTTTCTCCTATTGTTAAAATGACTTCAATCAGAACTATTTTAAGTTTAGTAGCAGCTAAAGATTTGCATCTTGAGCAGCTACATGTAAAGACAACCTTTCTCCATGGGGATTTATAGGAAAATCTATATATGCAGTAGCCACAAGGATATGAGGTAAAAGGGAAGGAGAAACTAGTGTGCAGGTTGAAGAAGAGCTTGTATGTCTTAAAACAGGCTCCAAGGTAGTGGTATCTAAAATTTGATAGGTTTACCTTTGAACAAGGTTATACTAGATGTCACTATGATCATTGTGTTTATCTTAAAAGGAAAAATGATTGTAGCTATATTATATTGATATTGTATGTAGATGACATGCTTGTTGCCGGTTCTAACATGCAAGAAATAAATGTGCTCAAAAGAAAATTTGCAAACTCATTTGTAATGAAGGATTTGGGTGCTGCAAAACAAATCCTTGGTATCAGAATAACTAGAGACAGGAAGAATTGAAAATTAACATTGTATTAGAGTGAGTACATAGAAAAGGTGTTGAAAAGATTTAATATGCAGAATGAAAAACCAATTAGGGTACCTTTAGCTAGACATTTCAAAGTAAGTAAGGAAGTGTGTCCCAAGACTCAAGAAGAAATGGCTTATATGTCTAAAGTTCCATATGCATTAGGAGTTGGAAGCTTATTGTATGCAATGGTCTACACAAGGCCTGATATTGCACATGCAGTGGGAGTTGTAAGCATGTACATGAACAATCCAAGAAAAGAACATTAGATGGCGGTGAAGTGGATTCTAAGGTATTTGAGAGCTAACACAAATCAAGAATTATGCTTTGGTGGTTCAAACATTTCTCTACCTGGATATGTTGATGCAAATATGGTGGGTGATAGAGGTAACAGGAGGAGCACAACAAGGTATGTGTTTACTGTAGGTGGAACAACTATCATTTGTGTTTCAAAACTGCAAAGTGTTGTTGCACTCTCAACAACGGAAGCAGAGTATGTTTCTGCTACAAAGGTTAGTAAAGAAATGGTTTGGTTACAAAGGTTTCTGGATGGATTGGGTAACAAGTAGGAGTTGGGTTTTCTAGGAAAACTAGTGTCTTTTCGATTGACTAGCCCTCTAGAATTGGTAGTTATCCTAGAAACAAACAATTAAAGCAATTTTCTATTTCCTCCATGTATGATAGATAAGAGAGAGGCAAAGGAACCAACCTGGATCTTCCGCTTAACTCCTTGCTTGATCTCTCTCCCCTTTGACAGAGCTTGCAACTCCTCTCCTACTTATCCCACTTATAGAATACCTATAGAAACCAAGTAACAAAACACCATCAAAGAATATTGATCTATTATATCATAAGCATTGTAGAATAAAAAATACAATGAACATACAATGGCATTCACAAATACACAATTCTATGGAGGAAAACTCAAAGAACTTTATTAAATATGAAGGGATAATTACAACCTCACCATCTGATCCAGCATCATCCTCCCAGCATCAAAGCCCTCTTCACCTCATGAAAAGCAAGATCACCCAACAATACAATGCTCTTTCTCAGACACAAACTATCAACACTTCCTTGCAAATTACAAAATTCCAACCTTCCAGATCTCTCAGATGAGGGATCCATTTATAGATGTTTACAAGGGTTTGAGTCATCTCTGGGTTTTTGATTAGTTTCATTCCACTTGTTCTTTTTGGTTCCACTTGGAGATTTCTTGGATCTCTTACTCATCCTTAGGCGAATTCAGAGAGGCAAGTGCCATAGGAGAAGTTTCTAGAAGATTCTATGAGCCTCCACTTAGCAAAATGTCTCAGAAATTTGTCCATTCTCGCTCATCACACCCCACAAAAGACCTCTTCAGTATGCATTGCACCTGGCTAGTGTAGAAGTCAGTATGCATCGCACCTTGACAGTGGAGTAGTCAGTATGGTCCAGTTTTGGCTAGTTCAGAGTGGTTTTTCAGGTGGAACTTTTGGGAAATGATGTAATCAGTTGACCATGATCCTTTAGGGTATGAAACAACACCTTCAGGGGTTAAAGAGCACTAGATTATCGACATATAATATTGGGGTTGCAGTGCCCAAATATGTCTATAACAGTTGGGTAGGTTATACAATGAAAGCCAGAGTGCCATACATCTTGTAAAGAACTCTGAATTTAATTACAAGGCAAAACATATACATCTCAAGTATCATTTCATATGATCAGTGTTGGAAGATGGACAGTTGAAGCTGGAAAAGATACAAACTAGCTTGAATCCTACAGATATGTTAACAAAAGTTTTAACCAGGGAGAAAATGAGATATTGCTCGGTTTCAGATGGTCTTCAAGTATGATGATGAAGATGAGAAACATCCAAGTCCAAAGTGGAGTCATTGTCCACCAAATTAAGCAGTGGTGGAGTTGCTATAATCAGTCTCCAAGTGGGAGATTGTTGGGTGTGGAGCCTAATTATCTTCTTTATTTAGAGGTATCACCGCATTGGACCCCAGTTTGTAATGTGGCGGCAATTCCACCTGTTGGGACAGGAAAAAGGTATGATTTCTCTTCATTGAATGCTTCATTTATCCTTCATCCTTATAAGATTATCTCTGTTTATAGATTAAAATGAGGAAAATATCAGCTAAAGTAGGATGAAACTATTTGGTGATAAAATAGGTAGATTAGTATGAAAAACTAATTCTTTGTTATCTTTGTATGTAGAGACACGATTGGGTGAAAGTTGTTCAGTTGGTAGAACAACACGGGGCCATAAAGGGGGAAAGCCACGATGTCTAGGGCAGACAAGGAAGTGGAAGATCAGTTCAAACACTCATGTTTTATCATATGATCATATTTTATATTGTGAAATACTCAGGATCTCCTAATCCTAAGGATTCGCTTTTATCTAAGTTTCTCTTTATGTTATATATAGGGCCGAAAGGCAAATAGATAAGGAGTTCAGACTTTTAATTTGTAATTTATTCTTTTTTGAAGCATAAACATTGTTAATATAGTGACTTTGTCAACTGTTACTTGAAGTTAATGAAAGAAGGTTGTGTTTCATACATCTCTGTATTCTGATTTTTTATTAAGCAGAGGCTTTTGGCGACTCTAGGCCCAATCACAAGAAGTTTAACTACTCCTTTGTGCTATAGTTTTATATTCAGTCTTTGCAATTGATTTAATGTTTAGTTATTCCATTTATCGTGAAGATTTGATATAGATTTATATTGCTATTCAATTACATTCATATTAAAGTTGCGAGATATACTTAAGTAGTGCTTTGATTGGAATGAGTGAATGCGTGTTTAATTGTTGTTCACTTGAATATATTTTATCATAGATCTTGAAAGAAAAGAATGATTAACTTCTATAGATTTCAATATAGAACATTACCATTTAGGAATCCTTTATTGTTGTTGTTGTTAAAATATCGATTGTTGATTGTTGTTCATTTATTATTGTTGTTCAATTGAGTAATGCAGATTGATTTGGTTTGTTATAGATTCATAGTGTTGTTCGATAGTCATAGTTCCTTTACTTGATTAAGTGTGATTAGTCTTAAGCTTATATGAACGATTCTCAGTGTAATTCTTATTTGCATTCAGTTTCAATTGGGTTCGGAACAAGTTACATAGAATTGCATAGTGTGTTGAGAGCATTTCTTTCATAGATAGTTCTTTGCAGAGTTGTGTGAATTGAATTGAAGAATTAGACTTTAGTGATTGCAATGGTTCATCATTAGATAACCTCTAGCTTCACTGCACATACTGTTTTGGCACTCTTGACATAGAAAGACTTATCTCGGGTTGACAACTAATGGAGGGATTAAGATTGCTTGTAAAAAACACATCTTAGTGAGCCAACATTTTAATGTCGCTACCGGGGAGAGTGCTTAAAGTGATTGTTTTTACTTCTTTGTTGCAGGAGAACTGGATTTTAAAAATAGAAGGTAAGAACCTACGTACCTAGCAAGTAAAGTGCTTGCTTACCTGTCTGCTTTACAGCAAAATCTTAGAGGTTAAATAGGAATTTGTTTTTATGAATGACTAGAAATAAAAAGACAAAAAAAGAGTAGAATCCTCCACCAAAACCCACAAAACACAAAGGATTAGTGAACCTTTGGAGAACAACCTTTATAGACGAAATCATAAGAAGAGTAGAGTCTCAAGCATCAGTAGGATTCCAGGCTATACCTGGAAAAAGTTCTACTGCTATCCCTCAAGCAATAGGCTCACCATCCGCAGCTCATGCTGAGATTCAAAGCCAAGTAGGAGGATCATAACAGAGCTTTCAAGCTACAATAATCCTGCACTTCGATCCTCTAGAAGAGGGAAAATCCTATAACCTACGAGAAGTAAAAAGAGAAACTAGTGGGGCTGCTAAAGCAGAACAACAACTGTCTGAACAAGGATATCCTAAGATTCCAGACCTACGAAGTGTTGTAAAGCCAGTTTGGGTTGCTACCTGTCTGCTTATTCTAGAAGCACCCCTTGAAATCCCTGAAGATTATTGGCATTTCTTTGATCAAATGGTAGATCATCCACCCCAAGTTCAAACCTCGACGTTAGAGTACTGCATAGTCGACCAGGAGGCCAATGCCCCTATGAAGGCTATTCCTTTGAAGAGCATCCCAACCTTCCATGGGATTATCACAGACGATCGTAATGCTTTCCTATTTGTGTTTGATGTCCTCTGTAGAGGGTATGACTACACCATCGAACCCCAAAAACTAAAATTATTCCCTTCCACTCTGAAAGGGGAAAATTTGAGACGGTTTATGGGTCTAGGTGGGCAAACCATCAATTCTTGGGACGAAATGAAAACCTCCTTCCTTAAAAGATATCAGGACTTTTGTAAAACTAGGGAACTGAAAGATGAGATTTTTAAGATGAATGACAAAGATAATGAAACACTAGAAGAAAATGTAGAATGATTTAATTATAATTTGCAGAGATCTCCACACATTGCCCTACCAAAAGAAGTCCTAAGAGCTATATTGATTAAAGGAATGAAAGAGGAATGGATAGAAGCTCTAAACTTAATGGGAAAGGAGATATTTCTCAGGAATATTATGATGAAATTATTCGTTTGTGTATCAACTATTCATGGGGAAGCACACGTATAGGAGTAGCTAACCGAGATCCAATCAGTAGAGGAAGCAAACCACATAGTGGAGGTGTAACACAAATGAAGATCGGAAACCTCCTGGAAGATTTTAAGGCAGACATCCTAGGCACTCTTACAACATAGCTGGATGTCCTACAGGCCAAACAAAAACAAGATTTAGCAGAACAAAATTTGGCCATCTTCTGCCCATGTTGTCGGAAGAAACACAGCCAACAGGAATGGCAGTTAGACATGGTTGAGATGTGTGCCATCTATACTAAATATCACGAAACTGAATACTGTCCATCATTACCTAGGCTGAAAGCAGTATTCAAAGAAATAGAGGAGGAAACAGAACCGGTATATTTGATGAACCAACATCAACAATGACAAGCTAAACCTACAGGTATGTCACAAGATGCATCCCAATTCTTTCCTTCCTCACAGTTTAATCAATAGCAGAACCTTGGGGCAGCCCGACAAGGCCCATCACCCTACCCAAATTGGAAAAGCTCATCATTCCCTATGACATCCTGGCCATCACAATATTTTCCAATAAGTGGCTGGCCAAATTCTCCTTTTACTCTTGTTTAGCAAGGAAATCTCAATCAATCTCAGTGGCCTGCCTCCACCTCTCAAAATCCAAATTGGTCTACAAACTAGCAGCGGCCTATGGGGGTATCTAATGTACCTATGGGGATAGGCCCTTAGCCTTAACCCACACTATCAGCTCCTTATACATTACACCATAATTCTCAACCTCTTCTGCGACCATAGTTACTAGCTCAACCAAACCCGAATCCTAATAACAGACTAGCCCAGATGGTATAGATTATTGAAAATCCTGAATATGAGATTGAGCATAAAGAATGTAATGAGCTTAGATTGAGGTCAAGATGTTTCATTTCCCATGAGGAATACAGGGACCAACCTTCAATAGAAAGTGTAACTCCACCTTTACATATTCCATCACCTATACATGTTCCACCACTTATGAATAATACTGAATCAAAGGAAGGGGAAGAAATAGATCACCATGATGACCCTCAAAAACTTATAGTTACTTCTCCTCCCTTCCTTGAAAGGCTAATGATACCCAAATCAAGCACTTACCCTGATTTTGATCTTGTAGAGGAACTAACAAATTTGTGTATTCAGATTCCTCTCCTCCAATCTATTCAAGACATTCCAATCTATGCCAAAACCATCAAAGAATTATGTGTAAAGAAGCCTGTCAGGAAGGTAGAAACCTCACCCACTATCCATGATGTAGGAACCTTATCCAATCTACTCTTGGGAGAGGAAACTCCAATAAAGTACAAAGATCTTGGAAACCCCATAGTAACTATTCAGATATATGGTTGATCTTTTCCAAATGCACTAGTTTATATAGGAGTCGCCATTAACACATTAACAACAAAAACTTGTCAAGCACTTCGTATTACAGCCTTAGAACCAACCACCACTTTATTAGAACTTGTTGACTGGTCAGTGGTAAGGCTAGAAGAAACCTTACAAGATATTACAATTTTTTTTTACTCATGGGAATATCCAGTAGATTTCCTGGTTATAAACCCAAGGAATAGATTGGATGGGCATCCTTTTATTCTGGGTTGACCTTGGCTGGCAATAGCTGATGCATATATTGGCTGACGAGAAGGCATCGTGACTATTACAAAGGGAGATGGTATAAAAAATCTGGTGTTATACCATCTTTCCAGGCCAAGTTTGCCCATTGTAAAAATATGTAGGCAGCCACCAGTGTACCTGGAAGAAAGCATCCGTTAACCACTCACAGTAGTGGAAGCACTAGAATTTAAAGATCAAATTGAAGATGATGTTATCAAAAATTTCATAAATCAGCCAGCTAATGTGAGTAATGTACAGTGTCAGATGTTGAAATCAATCCTTGATAACGAAGCCATGGAAGATCCCCTAAAGGATATAGATGACCATCATATTCAGACGAATACTATTCATAAAAACAAACCCGTTGAGATCGAACGAGGCAAATTTCTAAATATCAATGTTGATCTCGATAGTGAACAACAAAAAAAGCTTATCTAGGCATTGCAGAGAAATAAAGGGGCTTTCGCCTGGGATTGTCCTAATATGAAAGGGATAGACCCACAGTTATGTACACACCACATTTAAACAAAGAAGGATGTGTGACCCATCCGGCAGCCTGAACGAAGGTTGAACCCACACCTCAAGGATATCGTAAAAGAGGAATTGCAGAAGCTACTGGATGTAAAATTTATTTATCCTATCTCAGATAGTAAATGGGTCTCTCCATTGCTGATCGTCCCTAAGAAAAATGGCAAGTGGCGTATTTGTGTAGACTATTGAGAGTTAAACAAGGCAACACAGAAATATCACTTTCCACTCCCATTCATCGATCAGGTCCTCGATACATTGGAAGGGAAGCAGTTCTTCTCCTTTTTAGATGGCTTCAGTGGATACAATCAAATTCAGATTGCCCCTGAAGACCAGGACAAAATGACCTTCACCTATCTCTGGGGCACATTCGCATATAGGGTAATACCATTTGGCTTGTGCAACACCCCAGCCACGCTTCAAAGAGCGATACTAAGCATCTTTGTTGATCTAACAAATGAAGGACTTGAGGCATATATGGATTACTTTACTCCATATGGGGATGATTTTGATCAAGCATTGCAAACACTAGAAAAGGTCTTGGAATGATGCATCGCTACGAGGTTATGTTTAAGCAATGTCAAGTGTCACATGATGATGACCGAGGGCATGATATTGGGACACTACATCTCTGCAGCAGGAATACAAGTAGATCCAACAAAAATACAGGTAATTCTTTTACTACCTACCCCCTGCACCCAAACAGAGGTACGTAGTTTCCTATGATATGCAAGTTATTATTGCAAATTTATCAAGAATTTTTCATAGACTGCGACACCCTTATATGCTCTAACTGGAAATGTTTATTTCAGTTGGTCTGACAAGTGTGACATAGCTTTCGCAAGATTAAAGAAACTAGTCTCAACACAACCAGTATTACGTGGACCAAACTGGGAGCTGCATTTCCACATCTACACGGATGCATCAGATGTAGCTATAGGTGTTGTCCTTGACGAGGAAGAGGACAAGAAAACTTATGCTATATATTACATTACCAAAAATCTCACTCTTGTGGAACTCAATCACACAGTGACTGAAAAAGAATTCTTAGCAGTTATTTATGCAATAAACAAATTTAGACAATATATAACTGCCTACCAAGTCTTTGTGTACACTGATCACTCTGCCATTTCTTTTGCAGGAGTCTAACATTACTATCAAAGATCATCCAGGAAAGGAAAATCTAGTTGCTGATTTTTTATCTCGAATCCCGAAGGTTAATGATCCACTGGTGATATATGATTAATTCCCGGATGAACACCTATTTGTTGTGGCAGTTAAGACGCCATGGTACATAGATGTGGAAAATTATCTGGTAATGGGGAAGCTACCTAAACATTTAACGACAAGAGAAAGAAAACTGATTGTTCAGCACAACGCCCGGTTCTCTTGGATATGCGGATATCGTTTTCATATAGGGGCCAACACGTGTATATGCAGATGCATCTGCAATTATGAGATCCATGACATTTTGAATTTTTTCCATGACGAACCCTATGGGGGACATTTCCCAGACCGAGGGACAAGACATAAGGTATTACAAATGGGCTATTATTGGCCCACTATTTTTAAGGATGCTAAAAAATATGCCCAAGCCTGCAACAGTTGCCCAAGGATGGGATGACCTGGCCAATCTGATGAAATGGCTCTATAGCCACAGTTTGTCATAGAACCCTTCAAGCATGGGCATTAGACTTCGTAGGTCCATTCCATTTGACATCCAATCAGAAGGCTTACATACTGGTAGCCACAGATTATGTGAAAAAATGGGTGGAAACAGTAGATTAACCAAGAGCCATAGAGGAAGTCATGATTAAATTCCATTTTGGGCTATTTGTGTGGTATGGATTACCATGAGAAGTGATCACAGATGGGGGAAAGCAATTCACAGGGCAGAAGATTATTGCCACTCTCAGAAACGATCATATCATGCATAAGATCACTTCTTCGTATCACCCGCAAGTGAACAGGCAGGTCGAAAGCACCAAGAAGGATATAGAAGCAATTCTGACCAATACAATCTCAATGCAATGGCGAGATTGGGCTGCTAGACTACCAGAGGCCTTGTGGGCCTATCATACGACTTGGACGAATACTACTGGATAGTCTCCCTACCATCCTGTGTTCGGTAAAGAACCAATATTTCCAATCAAATTCGAAATAAAGACTCTAAGGACGACCCACGAAGTGGGTCTGGATTGAACAGAAGCCCAAACCAAGCATCTTTAGTAGATTAATGAACTAGATGAGGCTCGATTGCTTTCTTTGCAACGAACTACAATAATACAGCAGCAAAGGGAAAAATGGCATGATAGCCTTATCAAGAAGAAAATGTTTCAAAAAGGGAATTGGGCACTTCTTTACGATTCGATATTTCAGGACTTCCCAGGGAAGTTGCAAACAAGATGGCTCAGCCCTTACAAGATTCAAAAAGTACATAACAATGGTACTCTTACCTTGACTACCATAGACGAATCTGGCCATTCCTTTAAGGTAAACAGGCATCGAGTGTGCCTCTATCATCAACTGCTTACCAAGGAGCCTTTCTGTGAGCAGGTACGTGAGGACCCCTCCATGCAAATTCTAGCTGTAGGGAATGATAACCTAGTAGATTTTTGTTTAAAAAATTGAAATTTCTTGAAAAATTGTAAATAATGTACATACCTCTGTAGGCATTACCATGTAAACATGAATTTTCTAAGTTTCATTTTTCTCTTCTTTGTTTTTGTTGTTAAAATAATTGAACGTTTGACGTTTAATAGATTGAACAACACATTTATTCCTCTTCTGTAATTCATTATTCAAACAATCAAACGTTTGCCGTTCAATTGATTGAACATCGCAATTTTATTTTGTCGCATTTTATTGTTCAAACAATTGAACGTTTGCCATTCAATTGATTGAATAACACATTTTTCTTTTGTTTTTCGTTGTTAAAACAATTGAACATTTGTCATTCAATTGATTGAACAACGTATTTTTCTTTTGTTTTTCGATGTTCAAACAGTTCAACTTTTTCCGTTCAATTAATCGAACAACATTTTTCTTTTATTTTTCGTTGTTCAAATAATTGAACATTTTCCATTCAATTGATTGAACAACACATTTTTCTTTTGTTTTTTGTTGTTCAAACAATTGAACTTTTTCCATTCAATTGATTGAACATCACATTTTTCTTTCATTTTTCATTGTTCAAACAATCGAAACGTTTTTCGTTCAATTGATTGAACAACACATTTTTCTTTTGCTTTTCATTGTTCAAACAATCGAACATTTTTCATTCAATTGATTGAACAACACATTTTTCTTTTGTTTTTGTTGTTCAAACAATTGAACGTTTGTCGTTCAATTGATTGAACAACACGTTTTTCTTTTGTCTTTCGTTGTTCAAACAATTGAAAGTTTGTCATTCAATTGATTGAACAACACATTTTTCCTTTGTTGTTTTCGTTGTTCAAACAATCAAACGTTTGTCGTTCAATTGATTGAACAACATATTTTTCCTTTATAATTCGTTGTTCAAACAATTGAACATCACATTTCCCTTTTTTGTTTTCGTTGTTCAAATAATCGAACGTTTGTCGTTCAATTGATTGAACAACACGTGCTCTTATCTGTTTTCATTGTTCAAATTATCGAATGACTATCGTTCAATTGATTGAACATCACATTTTCCTTTCATTAGTTTTCGTTGTCCCAACTATTGAACGAATGTCGTTCATTTGATTGAACATCACCTTTTTTTCCTTATTTGTTTTCGTTGTTCAAACTGTTGAACGATTTCCGTTCACTTAATTGAACAACATTTTTCTTTCTTTTTTATTTTTGCTACCCAAACAATTGAACTATTGTCATTCAATTGATTGAACATCATACTTTCCTTGTTGTTTCTCACTGTTCAAACCATTGAATGCTTGTTGTTCAATTGATTGAACAACACATTTTGTTTCTATTTTTATTTCATTGTTTGAACAGCTGAACGACTGTCATTCAATTGATTGAACATCATTTTTGTTTTTGATTGATTTCACTGTCCAAATGATTGAACAATTGTCGTTCAATCAATTGAACAACACTTTTATTTTTTATTTCGATTCTGCCAATTGAACGCACCTTTTAAGAGCTAAATTGTGAATTTTTCTCATTTTTATCTTGATCATTATGCCATTTTCTTCTTCCTTTGTATTGAAAATAAGCACCATTTGCATTGAATTGTGCCTCTTCTAAAGAAAAATGGTAATAACAATATCATTATGACTTCTAAAAGCATTTTGTTGGTTATCTTTATTCATCAAGCTAATATGGTGTATCTTTACAATGGTTGTCTAAACATCTTTTCTTTCGGACACATCATGAAATGATTCATCATTCTTATTCCATGTTGGATTATGTTTATACTTCCAAATGGATAAAACTCATCGATATAATGTTAAGGGTGTAAGAGTATAACACTTCCATTGGCATCTTCTTACTTCTTACACCATCCCTGACTCTTAAGGAGCAAATGAGCCTCCCTTTTTCTACAAGAAAGATTCCAAAAGAAAAATAAAGTAGAAATATGCTTAAAACATTGTCCAAAGAGGATAGGGGGTCTCACTACGAGCCAACTTACCATGATCATAAGGATGTAATAGGTGACATTCCAATATGGCTACCAAACCAAGGCAATAACCTTCTTGATAATTAATTTTTTAGAAGAACAGGGGGTCTCATCACGAGCCAACTTGATCATTTTTGTTACACCCTGGTGAGTGGCATTATGGTTATCTAGTCACCATGCCAGCATAATGGTCTCTTTATGACAAAAGAAAGAAAAATTGACTATAGGAAGGACTCTGGCTCATTTGGGAGCGTTAAAAAGCAACCCTACCGAGGCTATGAATGCATGTTGGCAGTACTGGCTCTGCTTGTGGTATTAAAGTATTATCTTCTATTTCCATATGACATCTACCTCTTATCACCTATGACTTTATTTCTAATCAAAATTTCCATTTGGTAGCACTTCTACAAGTCGCATAGCATGGTAATTTTAATCTATATTTATCATATTCCATATGTCCGAGCATTAAATGACAGTCATTAACCATAAACTGTCGATTATACTGATGTGATTAATTCCACTCACGGTAAAAATCTTTCACATAATGACTTAATATTCCTATTTTTATTTGATTTGTCCAATTCATATCTGACGGTGGATATCGCTTAAATGATTTACTGATTTGTGTGTTGTGCTTTTTAGATTGGTTACCAGCATTTATTTCGCATTGGTTTATTTCCTTGTTTTTCGCGTGCTGAAAGGAAGTGGACGCCCTTTTCTTGTCAGAGGAGGGATGGTCTACATATGGATGACACATATTCTAGTTATGGATAATTGTGTGACAATCATTCGCATTACCTCCAGAGTATGAACTGCATGATGAGCAGGAATGTGTAATAATTAGTAGAAAATTTTGATTGGTCGAAGAATGGAAACCATTATGGCGGGCATGTGAACATATGATTTTGCGTTAAGTATGGTTGACAGGATGAACGAATTAACTAAAAAAGATAATAATTATCTAAGTAGCGTCATTTCCTTGATAGTTGTTGTGATATACATTGCTATTGTGTTGCATTACAGGGGTAAAACACAGTTGTATACAGAAGAACCAGACTCAAGTGTAGCAACTATGGGTGGAAGAGAAATTCTGAGTGAGCCTCCAGTACTGATGGTGTCGGTTCAAGCCCACAAAATCCTTGAATGTGTTGGCTAGCTGTAGTATTTAAATATATTGCATGGATTCCATGAGAGCTAACACTGGAATTTCTGCAAAATCTGTAGAATGGTAGTACATTGGTCAAAGGCATAAGCATGGTGGTTTCTAAAGAAGTCCTAACCAAAGTCACCTGACTTCTGATAGAAGGGGCGAAATGGGCAAACAAATGTGTCCTTTTATAAAGCGCTGTTGAAACATTCCAGGACCTAGGCGAGCGGCTGGTACGAACGGGGAAAGGAATTCATCCTTCGGTGTTGCAGCAACTGTGGCAAGAGCTGGTGGTCATTGTCCAAATATATATCACCTAAAACGGCTGACATGACGTGGTAAAGCTCAAAAAACTGAAACTCCTAGCCATTTTAAAGCAAATAATTTCAGTTAATTTACCATTTTATCTAAATTCCTTGTTACACGATGTTTCCCAACGGGTAAGGACAACCCAGAACCCACATAGTGTAGTTAGTGATCATGGGTTAATTAAGTTAATCATCACAAATAGATTGGCACAACAAAGATTAAAAGGGATAGTATCATAAACCCTACCTTGGCTCCACCCCCAGAAAATGAGGAAACATAGCAGCAAGGGCCAAGAACCCCAAGCCCAGAGAAAATATTAAAGTGAAAGAGCCCCACTGCACCCCTAGAATCAACTAGGCGTAGACGCTCTGTGAGAGTAAAAGCCTATCGATGCATTCCAATCCAAGCAGAGGAAGCCGGACCATCCCACACACCTCCTCTTAGTCTACAAGTCCCTCCTTTGCAAGACTATGAGGAGGAAGTGGTAAGGGTTTTGGGAAGCATGGGAGTGTTTACTGAAGGTAGGGAACAACCAAGGAACACTGAAAAACATAACTATACCCCTGACCAATCGGTCCCTGCTGAAAATTTTGGTCATGAACAAACCCAACCATGCACTGATGCCATGGATGAACAGAGGGAGTCAATTCCTACAATAGAAACACCCCTCAAAGTTGAGGAGCATTAAGAAACAACTAGTAGAAAGGAAACTCAAGCAGTAGGCACCAGTCGAGTGGACCCCCCAGTAGAAAGAAACCTTGAAGGTGAAAAATTGAGAGATGCTAACCAACCAAGTGATATTCCCTTTCAAAAGACCCTTGTGGACAAGGCCTACCAAAGAGAAGAGCATGAGAATGATGATTGTTCAGGAGATACCATTGTATTGGGATCTCCTGAACATGAAATGAATAATAATTATGATTTGGAAGGAGAAATTCTACTAGGAAACACAGTTCCAATTGGGAACATTCCTAATGATGACATAATGCAGCCTGTATAGGTATTAGAGGGTAACATAGCTCCAGACGAAAGCCTTATAGTAGAAGAGCCCTACAAAGCTAAGCTTAAAAAGGTGCTCATAAAATACAGAAAACAGAAGCAAGTAATCAAGCATTTGAAATATTGGCTAAAAGAAGCAACTAGAACAAAGAAATTGAAAGCAGAAATGGAATTTAATTCAAGAACATAAACAGAACAATGTTCTGCAAAGGACGCTGAGACTCGGACAGAGTTTCTTGATGGTTGCCCAAAAGAAACCCAGATTGAGCCAACTATGAGAGAAGGCAGTACCATACAAACTACGGAGCCCTGTATCTTTTCACAGGGAACTAAAACGACCTACCCCACTACGGACATTATTGTCCAAACTGATATTGTAGAAAATTTTCAAGTTGATTGTGTAATCCAGAAGCAGTTGAAGCTGCTATGCAAACTGACCTTGCGGAGACCCAGGATACAGAGGTCCAAACATATGAAATGCCTCTTTACACCCCCTTGGTTAAAGAGGTCGTTATTAGAAAATTACAGAATGAGCTTCTGACAATTCACCAAGAACTATCTCAGCACAAGGAAATGGTGGTCCCTTTATAGGAACACCAAGGGCTAAAGAAGAAATCTGAGGCACTTACAAGGATGAAAGATGAGACCTTTTCTCAACGTAAGGCTGAGAAAAAGAAGGTTGAAAAATTAGAGGGTCAATTGCAGAAATCTAGAGAGAAAATGGAGACTGTATGTTCTCTTTGTTCAGACACTCTATCTTGCCGAGCCCCGCCACCAATTATGCTTTATTTCTTATGGATAGATACCTCTTGTTAAAAGTTAAGGCTGTTAAGGCTGGTAAACCGGAAGAAATTAAAACCACTCCTGATTTTATTAAATGTTTCAAAGAACATGATGAGAAGGTTCCACGCCTCCTTTGTGAGCTCTATATGCATAATTTTGTTTTAGAGGATGACAGGGACAACCACACTACTCCTTTTACAGGAGACATTCAATTTCAGGCATTCCTCTCATTTGCTGTTAATCAGCTAAAATAGGCCAAGGCTTACAACACATTCAAAAGGCATGAGTATGGCATTGACCTATGGGTTAGAGGAGAGCCTACCCGGCCATTACTCCTATCTATTTGGCATAAGCAGTTTATGAAAAAAGACGGTGTCCTAGGCAAATTGGGGCCAATCAATATTGATATCATTTAGGCTGGAAAGGAATACTTCCAATACATTAAAGAAGAAGCCTTGGCTGCATCAAGGAAAAGATGGGAAGTTTCTAGTAACATTGTGAGGGACCAAGAGTCGTTCATATACCATAACTCCCAAGCTGCCTCTTCTCGTTTTTATAAATATAGCAATATGATTTTAACAATGAGACCAGATTGGATAGGATGTCTCTATAGAACCCCAATCCTATGGTACCCTCTTGATCAATACTATGGTGATTATAACTTAAAATATCGTGAGGTAACCTAGGATTTCACGGTGATCAAGCAAAATAATGGTTTTACGAATTACAGGGAGGAAGTATATCCTGCTTATTCCCTCATGCCGCTGCATCTGAACTATACTCTTGCACGAGGATGTGCAACAAGCTAAGCTAGGGAGTATGTTGGGATAGGAAAAAGGTATGATTTCTCTTCATTGAATGCTTCATTTATCATTCATCCTTATAAGATTATCTCAGTTTATATATTAAAATGAGGAAAATATTAGCTAAAGTAGGAAGAAACTATTTGGTGATAAAATAGGCATATTAGTACGAAAAACTAATTCTTTGCTATATTTGTATGTAGAGTCATGATTAGGCGAAAGTTGTTCAGTTGGTAGAGAAACACAAGGCCATAAAGGGGAAAAGCCATGGCGTCTGGGGTAGACAAGGAAGCAGAAGATCAATTCAAACACTCCTGTTTTATCAGATGATCATATTTTATATTGTGAAATCCTTAGGATCTCCTGATCCTGAGGATTCACTTTTATCCCAGTTTCTCTTTATGTTATATATAGGGCTGAAAGGCAACTAGATAAGGAGTTCAAACTTTTAATTTGTAATTTATTCTTTTTTCAAGCATAAATGTTGTTAATTCAATGACTCTATCAACTGTTACTTGAATTTAATGAAAGAAGGTTGCGTTTGATACATCTCCATATTTTGATTTTTTATTAAGCAGAGGCTTCTGGCGACTCTGGGTCCAGTCACAAGAATTTCCACTGCTCCTTTGGGTTATAGTTTTATATTCAGTCTTCGTAATTAATTTAATGTTCAATTATTTCAATTATTGTGAAGATTTGTGATATAGATTTATACTGCTATTCAATTAGATTTATATTGAACTTGCGAGATATACTTAAGTAGCGCTTTAATTGGAATGAGTGAATGCGGGTTTAATTGTTGTTAATTTGAATAGATGTTATCATAGATCTTGAAAGACAAGATTGATTAACTTCTATAGATTGCAAGATAGAACATTTGCCATTTAGGAATCCTTTATCGATGTTGCTGTTCAAATACTAATTGTTGTTCAAATGCCAATTGTTGATTGTTGTTCATTTATTATTGTTGTTCAATTAAGTAATGCAGATTGATTTGGGTTGTTATAGATTCATATTTTTGTTCGATATTCATAGTTTCTTTACTTGATTAAGTGTGATTAGTCTTAAGCTTATAGGAACGATTCTCAATGGAATTCTTATTTGCATTCAGTTTCAATTGGTTTCGGAACAAGTTGCATACAATTACATAGTGTGTTGAGAGCATTTATTTCATAGATATTTCTTTGTAGAGTTGTGTGAATTGAATTGAAGAATTAGCCTTTAGTGATTGTGTTATGAAACCAGCTCAAGAAAAGATAGATCAACGCCTTAGAATTTAGCCTCTTCGAGGGGGCAACCTCCTTTACATTACATAAATGAACAATTCTTGGATAATACAAATGACAAAGCCTCCTTTCTATATATAGGAGTCTAAGGAGTCACAATATAACCCACCGACCTAACAATAATAATATAAAGCCACAAAAATAACAATAGAGGGATTCTATGGGGCACAGTAATAACAATATGGGGACAATAGGGGCACAACAATATTAATAAGGGATACAACTACAATAATAATGGGGTAATCACTAGTATTATAGGGACCTAACAAAAACACACCATAGATGGTAGGTGGTGACGTGAGTGCCTGGATCCTCCCATTGTTTTCCGTTGAACTTAGGAATATTTGTCGGTATTTTATGCTGGATTGACGACCATTGTAGGTTATGGTAGATGGGGTCGTTAGTCAACTTGTATAAGTTGGGGATATCCTATGTTGCCAAAAAAGGCAAATTGTTGGGTGCCACCTCCTCAGACCACTGTGATGACAGATGACCTGAGGAGCTCTGCGCTCCTCCCATCATTTGGTTCCCCATGGTGTACATGGACTGCGTGGTGTAGTAGTAGCTTTGCGGTACGGTGTTGTAAAGTGGATTACCATGAGGATTTTGATACTGGGGTATGAAGTTTCCCCTAGTATAAGCAGTGCCCCCTTGACTCATCTGAGTTTGTGAGTAGGGTACCCCCATGGATTGGGTGGGGATCCCTTGTGGATTCCCAACCAACATTGAACTAACCATATTGCTTTGATTGACAGAGGGAAAACTCATTTCAATCAGCGACTATCCATGCATGCCCGAGAATGACAGAGGGACTGTGAGATTTCCCGCTGACATGTGCATATTGGGAACTGCCCCAGATATCTGAATCTGGGGGTTAGAACCATACATTGGCAGGCGACCATGGTGTTGGTAAACTAGAACCACACCCATCTTGCCACATTAAGTGTTATATGGAGCACTATATGTGGCACTAGTCGAAGGTATGCTTTGGCACAACATAGGAGTGGAACTTAGCATCTGCTAGGTTCTGCCGATAGAGGGTGTTATGTGAGTTGTAGTACCTAGGACAAATGGGATTGCGGGGTTCCACATTGCCAGTGTTGTGATGACCGTCGATTGGGGAAGTGGTAGAGGACTCACAGTGTCTCTATAATTCCACAACCCTTAAGGTGTCGACTAAATAGATGGGAGAGTTCCTACTAGTGAAGAGTGAAGTACTGGTACAATGGGAGCAATATCAGGATTTGACAGATTTGTAAGCGGAGTGTTAAAATTAGGAAGAAATCCTTCCATGAAGAATCCTCCGGCAAACTAGAATTGTCGGTCATCCAAAATGATCCCGTGTGCGATTTAGGAGACTGATTCCTCGAAGATGAGGAATTCGAGTTAGTGGATCTTGGCAGATAAGTCCTAACAACTATTTGGATTGATGGTGAGGGTCGTATGTAGCGACAACTACTGGTAAATTTTATCAGATAAATTTTAAGGTGATATTATTTAAGTCTAAAAAATGATAGCACTCAGGTACCTAAAAAGAAAAAATACACTAAAAATGACAATCAACAAACAAAGTGAAATTACTTTGTTTGATAAACACCGATTGCTGGAGATGAAACCTAGTCTCTCAATGAGTATTAGAGAAGGATGGCCAAATGTATGGTTACAGTTACTTTTGAGCTTCGCTCGAACCTTAGATTGAGGGGCCAAGTACTCTCGTGAAGACGAGCACCCTCCCAAAAAATGAAGACAAAGTAGGTCCGTCTATTTGAGCTACCAGGACAGCCCATCCCAGTCACCTAACCTTAGGTAAGTATCTAGAAGTATTGGCCACTAGAGATACCTCAAATCACAGACATTACCAGGGGGGACATAGTTGTAGAAAGCACGCTGTGTGGGCAGGATACCTGAGTCCCCGACTTAGTTCTGAAATCACCAAAGGGACCCCCGTTACACATAATGACCAAAGGAGTTGTAAAAGAAGGTAGGCGACCTTCGATTACAATCTGATGTTGTCTCATATTTCACTCCATTGTGAGTGGAGTGGTCCTGGTAATATGAGTGTAGAAGGGTTTTCCACTCTTTAACAACACTAGTTTGATTTTCAACCTTGGGTAGTTGACTCACTTTCTTATCCCAAGGTCCTAATCTATCTAATGTTGGTTTGCTCTAAAAAAGAGTATTTGATTGATTTTAGTGTACTTTATTATTTGTCTTTGGAGGGGGTGTTGACGTATGAATATGATGAGACTGTTGACTCAATAAACCATGTAGAACAATGCTTTGAATTTTTTTTCAATTTCTTATGCAAACAAGTCTTATTCTACACATGTATTATTTCACATATTCATGTATTCATCAGTGCATCTAAAGTCATTCAACACTTTGCATAACCGAAAGTTCCTTTTCTCAATATTCCCTAACAACTATTGAACCAAAACAAAGCAGCCTACAACTATTTCGATAGAAGGAGATATAAAATTTATCAGTTTTTCTTTCAACAAAAATTTCTTTTATGAGAGAAAAACTAAAGCATTTTCTTAAAAAATAAATTTTAAGACACCAAATTTGTTAGCATGATACTGTTGCAGATCTTAATTCAGCCCTTGGGACAAGTTTCCCCCCGTTTTGGTCCACAAAATCTCTTGAAAAACCTGGAAATGGGAGACTAACGCTCTGTCTGTGTGTAAACAGAGCTTTAGTTTGGCCAATAACGCACCTTGTGCACAGTCCAAGAGCTTTATAAAGCTCTGTGTAGACTAGCAACCTACGTTAGTGAGGGAAAAAACTCAAAAAGTGCGCTTTGGGATTAGTTTCTAAAGAGAAAGCAACTTTGTAGGATGCAACAAGTTAGATGGTGGATTAGAGAAGGATATCAAGAAGCGGGAAGCTCATAGAAGAGAGAAGAGATCTGAGAGAAGTCTGGATAACCAGGAACTAAATGTATAGTCCCCAGTGGAGTCGCTAGTTCTGCTATGGGGTAAAATGCACGGGATGAAAACTACCCTCGAAAGTCTTCCTCGGACCTTCGACAGACTGTAAGGTTATCTACAAAAGCTACCTGTTACACACATGTTCGTCTATCATGCATATATTGAAAGAGTATGGAAAGAGGATCACCTTTGGTTCTTTATATATTTGCTTGGGGATCTCCATGCAGTAAGAATAACTCCTCCTAACTGGCTCCAAGAAGATTCCTACATAAAAGAACAAAGCAAAGCAATCACAGCATACACTTCTGACAATTATTGCAAGAATCCGTAACAAACATGTATAAATGTATAACTTATCTACTCAACACAACAAGCATCAGAATGAACAAATAAATGCATAATATCACCAAAACTTTGGAGTGGGGAACACAACCGCAGTCCTATATTCATAATAGAAGAGTAATTACAACAACCCTGTTGTATCAGCCTTGCTTATCCCTTCTTCCTCTCTCTCTCTCTCCTTCTTTCAGCTAGCTCCTTCAAGAATATGACAATATCACAATAGCACCATGTACTATCCTTCTAAATGCTCTGACCCCTTTGCAATGGCCCTCTTGTTGCTTACATAGCAATTGAATTAGGGCTGCTAAGCTCCACCTGTAGTTAATTTGGGCAAAAACCATGAACTTGCCTTGCTTACAAGATTTTTCCCATTTTCCTTCATTCTCGGAATAGAACTTCTCCAAATATCTTGATTTTTGGAGTTTCCCTACTTTTCTTGCACAACTTTAGGGAAATAATATCTAGATATTTAATGGCAGATTCGTTGGCATAACCACTTGAGCATCACTAAAGTTCACTAACGCTCCCCCTAGTCTAACAACAAGAGTTAGCAGGTTGACTAATGCTCCTTTATGCCTGTAAACAAGCTTTATAAAGCAGGTTGTTAGTATACAGAGAGCGTTACTGTGAATTCTGGGCCTGCAACTATGGTCATTCTTTTAGTCATCTTGTCTTTCTCCTCTGAGTTGATTAGGAGGTCAATTTGTCCTATAACACCAACAGGGCACTGGAAAGTATCTTAACCAAGGTAGTGAGAAGAAACAGGAAGGATTGGACAGAGAGAGTAGTTGAGGCCACCTGGGCCTATAATACAACATGGAAGACCACCACTAGATTTACACCCTATGAGCTAGTTTATGGGAAAAAGGCTTTGTTGTCCATTGAGTTTGAATATAACACATTATGGATGGTAGCACAACTAGATTTGGATCCCAGTCATGCACAAAAAGAAAGATTGTTCCAATTGAATGGCTTGGATGAATTTAGAATGCAGGCCCTCCTACATACAGAGATAGTTCAGCTTTAGAGGAAGATTTGGCATGATAGGCATATTAAAGAAAAGCAGTTTCAAGAGGGTGATGGGGCATTGTTATATGATTCCAGGTATAAAGACATCAAGGGCAAGCTAAGGACAGGATGGCTCAGACCTTATGTGGTGGAAAGATGCCATGATAATGGTTTAGTGAAGATCAGAACTATAGATGAAGAAGCCATTCTATTTCTTGTTAATGGACACCGATTGAAAATGTACAAGAGGCCTTTATCAAAACAAGATTTCATTGAAAATATCAATGAGACACTGATGATGGTGGAGAAAGTTCCAGCTCCTCCCTCATCAGGTCGCTAAAAAAAGAAAAAAGAAAGAAAAAGGATAAGGATTCAGGTAAAAACCTCCATGAGGCGCCTGCGTCCCATATTTGGGTTGAAAACCTCATAAGGCGGCCCAATGATGAAGAAAAAAATGAAAAAAGAATAAGAAGATCCCTGGGTGAAAACCTTCCTTGAGGTGCCCAGGGAAAACATCTAGGGTGAAAACCTCTCTGAGGAAGCCTAGGTGTTTTTCAAAAAAAAAAAGAGAGAAAAAAAAGGACATGAAAAGATATAATTGTTATTTGTAGGTGGATGAGAAAGACAATCAAGGAGCAAAAAGATGATCTAAAGGGCACACTGCCTCACACATATGCATCTCCTCCACTCCTTACCATGCATCACTCCATCATTTCTATCATTTTCCACTCCATTGCTTCTATTTAGGCAAAGACTGTGTTTTCTACAGGATCCCGTGTATTCCTGTAGCAACCTATCCCACAACATATCAATCATCAGCTACAGGTCTTCGCTAGGATGATCCATGAGCTTGAGACAATAGATAGCAAACAATAGACAACAAATAGTAGACAATAGAGGAGGAAGAAGAGTGACCATGTAGAAAATAAACAATGCAACACATTTGATCTTCGACAACTACAACATGGCATCGAGACCACTGGTAAGTATCCCAATCACTCACTCATATGCATAATTTGATCAAAAGTTGTAAAGATTACGAGGTAGTTGGTTTATAAGTGAAAAGGTGGCTAGTTAACTTGGCCACCTTCGTTCAATCATCACATACAAAATTAGGTGTCCTCTCACACGTGGCCATAGTCAACTCAAAGACAGAGGAGGAGTAGGACAAGAAGTGGTTAACTACAAATCTACAAGATGGGAGTTGATTACGAGGAGTGGGAAACAAAACATCATTTTCATGTGTGCATGCATTTCACCTCCTCAAAACTTCCTCACTCAAGTCACTTTTATAACTTTGGCCGCCCACCGAAAGCAAGGATCCATCATTCTGCAAGAGAATGTCTATAAGAGCATGCACAGGAATTCCTACAGGAACAGTCTACAAAAGCAGTCTACAGGATACACAGAGGTAGTCTACAAGATAGGAAAAGAGGGGTTCAAGAGGGAATATCATGAGAACTATACACTGCCACCATTCTAGAGAGGTAGGATCTAAAAATCCATCCCCATTTACAAGCAAATGAACTAGAAATGCTCTAAAAGCTAGTGGATATAACCACTGTGGGAGGTGAATTACATACACAGGAAACTCTGTTTTCTCCTGAATTTAAAATTCTTGTGTCAAACCTCTCATTTCCTCCTCAAGCCTCAAAAGCAAGATGACAGGAGGGTTTAATAAGAGAGAACCCACAAACACTGTGAGGATAAAACAATATCCCCAAGTTCTTCAAATATTTATGAGACACCAATGGATGGGGTTTTTCGAAAAATTCAAAGGGTATGATGGTGAGGTGGCTCAAGAATTTTCTCATTCCCTCACCCCACACAACAGAATCCATGCCACTGTTATAGTTAGAGGGCTCACTATAGATCTCACCCTAGATCTCATCAGTAGGGTCACCACAGTTCCCTTAGGAATTCCATGGAGAAAGGAAGACAATGCAGACAGTTAGGTGGCAAAAAGGAAATTCTTTTTAGAAGGTGAAGAACTCACAAAGGATAAAAATGGAGTAAGGAGGGATAGTCTGCCATACCCATGGAGTGAGGTAGGTTACCAAATCATCAAATATATTTCTTGTGAGGGTAGATACAGTGTTGTTTATGGCTACCATTTTAGGATGCTTGAAGAATTAAGATTTAAGGTAGAAACACCAGTTCGCCAAAGACTCAACATACCTTATTTCTTGATGCAATCACTCACAGACTCCAACAACAAAGTAAAGGAAGGGAATTCCCAAAAATTGGCTCACCATGGGTTGATCAGGATCCTCATTGAGGATGCCCTCCAAAACCTTAGGATCCTTATAACATGGCCAGTCTTTAGAGACTTACCGGTAGAGGATGACATCAAAACCCTCATCTATGATGTTAATCCTTCTCTTAGTGAGGAGGAGGAAGAACAAGAAGAAGAAGATACAGAGCTAGATGGGGATGACATGAATGAAGAAAAAACTAATACAAAGGAACATGATGAAGCAAAAGAAGAAGGAGGAGAAGAGAAGGAGGGTGATGCTGAAACAGAGGAGGAAACAAAGGAAGAAATTGATGGAGATGAGAAAGAACAACAAGAGGAAGTAGATAAGAAAAACAAAGAGCTAAGTGGCTTAAGGGATAGATAAGAAATAATGAGAGATCAACTTGAGAGGGAAGATGCATGGCTATGAGGACAACTTCAAGAAAGGAAAAATAAACTAGCATCTATGGCCAACCTCTTCTTGGAGGCTATCCAGTGTAGGATGCCAGCTAAATCCTATGCTCTTTACCTCAGAGAACAATAGCTACAATTTAAGATTAAAACACTAGCACAAAGGGGCACCATGCCATTTCAGGACTACAAGCAGTTTATTGATCTTTGTGATCAAAGTACACTAGAGGATAGGGTCAAAATGGCTGAATTTTACTTGCACAACAAGGCCCTTACAGACAAGAATGTTTGGGATCCTAATGTTGAGCTAGGAGATCTGCAATTAATGGCTTTGGAATCATGGATGAACCATGAAGAGTCAAGGGCTATAGAGATGAAAAGAATATTGGCCAGAGAGCAGAATGAACCTCTTTTCATCAAAGGTAAAAAATTGAATCCCAAGGCCGTAATCAGCACCCATAACCTAATTCCAAATGATCCTTAGTTGGCACCTAGATATCTCACTGCCCAAGAGCAAGTAATTTCACATTTTGAGGATATGTTTAGGCTGCTAGGAGATTATAGTATACATGCTTGCTCAAGGAGATGGAACAAACTACCGTACAACCTGAGGATCAAAGAATATCACTCCCCTCAAAGCTTGAGAGAGGCACTTAACAAGACACCTATGTATAAGAAATCAGTGCAAAGGTTGAAGGTCAATTGGATAGGCCTAAAACTCTATCCACCACTACTACTAGGAATGCAAGAAGGGAGAAAAGAAGAAGAGTAAAAGAGGGAGTGGGAAGAAGTAGAAAGGAAAGTAGGCTTCTATGCACAAGAAGAAGAGACCACAACAGAGGCATGGGATGTCAGAGAGGCTAACAGAGCCATGAAGGACATCAACATTGACTAAGTTGCTCAGAGGATGAGCAACACTTTTAGTAGGGGGTGATGATGAGCCTCATAATTGGGTAATTATATGGGTCTTAGTTCACCTCCTAGCTTAGTCAAACCAACTATTCTCACAACTTATTGCATACTTTTGATTATATTTTGTTTTTGACATGAGTTAGAGTTGGATATTTTGATTTGTGGTCTAATGTGCATGTAATGCAGGATTAAAAGATAAAAGCAAGGAGTTTTAGCAAAGACCTTGGTCAAAACTTGAATTGGACAAGGGAGAGGAATTATATGAGGTAAATCCTCCTCATTTACTACCCCTCCATTGGAATATTCCTTCATTAGGTCAAAGTGCAACCAACCAAATCATGAGGACTAGAAGGCAGCTGAGCCATTTAAAGTCAGAGTGCCAATTATATCGAGTTTGGGAGCTGAGCCTCCATAATTTTAAGGAAGTCATTGGAGACATCAGTCGTATAAGTAGAGAGGCCTAGGACCTTAGTAGGGTTCAAAATTTTAATTGTAAAACTCTACTTATTTTTGAGCTGCAGGACTTGTGACAATTTTTTTTTGATGTAATCCATTGTTTTGATAATAAGAATGAGTTTTGTTTTGAGCCATCATTGAGTTAACTCAGAGGGCTGACGTTCTTGGGTTAGGGCCCAACCCTAGCAACTAAGGCTCCACTTTATTGTACATGTATGCTAGCATAGATCCATGGTTTAATCGTTCATTTGCTTAAATAGCTACATTTTCATCATAGCAATGTAGAGTAGATTGTTTGTGTTTCAGATTTCTAGTTATCGCATCAGCTTTGGAGTTTGTTGTGTTGATTCAGTACTTGATTCATTTCATCATTGTCATCTTTAATCACTTTCTTTATGTAATAGATCTCACTCTTATTATCATTTCCTTCAGCACAAAATACTTAAGCGCGAACCAATAAATCACTTCTTAAGTGGATTATACCCGCAAATCTCATTATCGTCCGATCCACAGTAAACCTGAAAAATCATTGTCTGATTCATTTCAATGCTTGACTTTATGCACTCCAGATCTCCACCGTCGATCTGTCTAGCTTGATCCAATGACTATCATGAATTCTTCCACCTACTTTATGTGCTCCAAATCTCCACCAATGATCTGTCATGCCCTTGATCCAATGGCTATCACGTCATGCAATCACCAACTAGCTTGGCCGATCTCCACCGTTGATCAACCCCGCCTGATCCAATGGATATCACAAAATCTCGCAAGGATTCTTGCACAACTAATATTTGCCTGAGAGAACGTGAGAAAAGTGGTTTTCTCATGCTACTTGTTACCCAGTTAGGCTAATCCCACAAAATTTTGGAATTCCACTTATAGCCTTGAGGGCACGCGAGAAACTGCTTACTGCCTACGGAAACCCGCTCCATCATTTCGCATGCTTTTCCCATGATAAGATCTTCATCGGTCATCCTCTGTTAATACTATCCATTCATCTATTCACTCAATCTTACGTGATAAGATCTCTACCATTATCTTCTAATTAGTCTTGTTCGTTCATATCTTGACTTAAACCTCCCGCGATAGGATCTCTACCATTCATCTTCCGATTAGTCCTGTTAGTCCATCTATTCACTAAGCCTCCCACAATAAGATCACCACCATTCATCTTCCATCAGTCTTATTCATCCATCTATTCATGTAATCTTCTGTGATAAGATCTACATTGCTCATCTCCCATTAATACTGTTCCCGATTGATCCAACGGTTCCTCTGCACTTCTCCTTCGTTACGTCCTCCTTTCACTAATTTCGATCTTCGCTTGCTCTTCCGCTTGACTCCTTGTATGCTTGATTTTACCAAAACACCAAAAACGTGAAAACAAACTTAGTTTAGTTTCCTTGCTTACACATTAGTTTGGTTTGATTCTCTTTATTTCTGTAACTTAGTTAGCAGCATTAGGTTAGTGTTGATTTAGGAATTCTGCTTAGTTTAGCTATTTAAATGGTTAATTAGGATATGGTGTGATTTAGCATTACCCATTGTTTTCTTCATTACTGCAATAGAATAGCTCTCTTAGAGTAGATTTTCTCTTCTTCCATCAAAGAATCAAGCTTCTTCTGACTCTATAGAAGTCTGGCTTAGAACCCTTGGGGTCCCTTGTCAGATGAACAAGTGACAACAGGCAGGACCTTCACTTCTACTTGTGCATATAGCATTGTCACCTCCAGGTTTGTACAAACCCCAAGTTAATAAGTAAAGCTGGTAGCCCAGGAGTTGCAGCATCCTTGTCGCAATACTAGTGCTCATCACTTGGCCTTCTCCTGTGTAGTAGCCTTTTATTTCTTATGGTGTTTCCTTGGTGACTCACACATAGGATGTGTTCCTTTATTCTTATCCTTCTTCATCTTGTGACCTTATTTGGGTGGCATAGGCCTCGGCCTGGGCGGCGTTGGTGATTTGGGTACTTCTATAGGTACCTCTACACTTGCTACCTTTGGGGTAGCTCCCTCAGCTTCCATTGCTTCACCAACACTTGTAGTCTCCATGGATGCTAACATAATGCCAGTTAACAACTCCTTAGTTTCCTTCAGAAATTTCACAAACAATGAACTTGCTACCAAATCCTTGAAATAATCAAGGTTCATGCCTGCATGATAGCTCAACACCTCAATTCTCAAAATACCAAGTTTTCATTTGTCGGCCATCTATAATTTATAGGAAATTTTTAATTTCAATTCGGCTGTTCCCCCCAAAAAGGGTTCATAAATGCTAGAGTGATGGAATATTTCAAAGATATTACTCTTAAATTCTGACTTAATTGTCACCCTCACTCCATTTATCCATTTTCCCACTTTCAAGTCATGAACAGTGACCATAATGGTCACTTTTCGACTGCCCTGTGCGGTCTCTCCTTCAATAATGGAGCCCCCCTCGCGCTTCTGCTGACACTGTGACAATCCTCCATTCTACGCAATACCCCAACCATGCATCTCTACAACTTGGGCAATGTAGTTTATAGTCCCGCACCTCGTTTCAACTACCTGGAGTGCTAAGGCTGTGCTTCCACCATATAGTCATTTAGTCAGATCCCCAGTGTATGGATTCAATTAGCTACCATTCACCCTCCCTGGGAATGGCTCTCCATTCAACTTTACCAACTAAACTACTCCACAATTGGTAATATCCCAAATGACATAGGGCCCTAGCTAATGCATCCGAAATTTTCCTAGAAATTAATCAAAGTTGCTGTCATATAATAACACCAAATCATTTATCCTCAAGGTGCACAGTTTGATGTGTCGATCGTGCCATACCTTTTTGCATTCCTTTTGAACTTGCTGATGGAATCTAGCCAGAAACCTATCTTCTTCCAGTTCTTCCAGCTACGCGATCCTTTCTTCCATGGCTCTGTGATCCACCATTCCGCTATGTGCAAACTAGGTACAATGTATTCCATTAGCATCACAACTTCAACACCATAAACCAACCTGAAAGGCGTTTGTCCAGTTAGCTTCTTACAAGTTGTTCTATAAGCCCATAGCACCACGTACGCACACATCCCAGTCATTTCTTTTCATATTTCAAACCTTCGTCAATGCACTCTCTAGAATGTTATTAAATGCTTCTACCATTCCATTAGCCTGTGGGTGATATGGTGTGCTCTTCTGATGGTAAACTTGAAATTCCTCTGTCATCACGTTGATCGTCTCATTAAGAAAATGCGTACCACAATCGCTCATTAAAATTTTTGTATAACCAAACCTTGTCAGCATGTACTCAAAGATGAATTTGGCTGTTGTCGTGCTTGTATAGTCCTTCACAGGCTGCGCCTCTACCCATCTAGTTAAATACTCAGTCGCAGTGATGATGTATCGTGCACTTGTCTTCTTTCATGGAGGCTGAATTGGTCCCACAAAGTCAATCACCCATTTCTCGAAGTGCTGTAATGATGTTTGTGGATTCAGTGGTAGCTCATCCATTTGTGATGGTTTGCTAGTACTTTGGCATGCATCACATGCCCTACAGTACGCCTTTGAATCCTTATGCACCGTCAACCACCACAACTCAACACGTAGAATATTTTGCGCTCTTTCTTTTCCCACATAATTATCTCCCATGACTCCTCCATGAGCCTCAGCAAGGATGCTATTTCGTTCAAATTATGGTACATAACGTCGCAGTATTTTATCTGATCCCATTTTATACAAGTGTCCTGCAAAGACAAAAAAGTCATCCACGCACACCACCAATTCCTTCCTTTTTTGGCTAGTATATCCTTTTGGAGTCGTTCTTGTCATTAGTAAGTGTATAATATCTTCAAAGTGATTGTCCACGACGCACACCACAAACAGATACGCATCATGTAGTCCTTCCTCCAAATTAGTAGGCTCCTCTCCTGTTTGAATGCGTGATAGATGATCTCATCCATCATTCAATCATCTCAGTTTCACAATAACTTCAAAATCATATTCTCGAAACAACAACAACCATCTACATACCCCCCCTAGCACATGCTTGTTCACCATGTATTTCAATGCAGAATGGTCAGTATACATCTTAAAGTGTCACCTAGCAAGTAGTGCCTAAACTTCTAGAATGCATATGCCATGGCTAGACCTTCGCGCTCTGTCATTGAATAATTCTTCTCATCTTTAGATATCTTCCTACTTGTGAACACTCTGGGGTGATCCAATTCTCCCTCACTAGCCTGTGTCAGTACTGCTCCCAACATAATACATGACGCACCCACATGCACATGAAATTCCTTCTTCCAATCTGGGAAGACAAGGATTGGTGTGGTGAACATCTTCTCTTTGAGAACATCCAATCTCTTCTGACATTCCTCATTCTAGCAGAATGTAAAATCCTTTTTTAACAATTTCTCCATCGGTGTGGTGATCTGGGCATAGATTTTGATGGACTTTCTATAGTACCCTATATGCCTCAATGTTGCGCGCAACTGTTTCACACTTCTTGGTGGGGTTTACCATCAAGCCTTGTTTGCATAACACATGACCTAGGAAGATCCCAAAATGGACACAGAACAAACATTTCTTTAGATTGAGTCTCATCTAGTACCTCCGGCATGTATCTAGCATCAAGCACAGAATGACTACGTGGCGCTTTACCAGTCCAAACACTGTCTAATTGTCAAAGTATACCTCCAGAAATTTGTGAATGAAATCCTTGAACACTATGATGACTACACGTGAGAAGATTGTTGGTGCATTCTTCAGCCCAAAAGGCATCACCATATACTAGAATCATCCCCATTTAGTCGCAGAGGTCATCTTACTCCTATCCTCTCGTGCAATCTTGATCTAATGGTACCCTAAGAACCCATTAGTAAAGAAATATGCTTCTTGGACACCAAAATTATCCAACTCCTTATTAGTGAACGGAGTTGGGAAGGGATCATGCACACAAGCATCATTCAACTTCCTGAGATATACACATATCCGAATCTCATCCTTCTGTTTCTTGTCCTGAACTACCATTGGGCTTACCCAATCTGACTCAACTGGTTCAATGATACCTATTGTAAGCATTTTATATAACTCCAAATAGACCCTTTCTTTATACTTTGGATTGAGGCGGTAAGGTCTTTGCTTAACTAGATTCATGTCCGATTTTAGAGTGATCTTCATGACACCCAAGTCCCCTATTATCCCTTTCGGATCCGAAAACTTCGTGGGGAAAATATCCTGATATTCGCAGAGTAATTTGGTGACCTTATCTACTATCGCGTCATCCAAGTAGTCCCCAATCTTTGAAAACTTCGGCTCTGCCTCCATGCTAATATTCACCTGTCTGGTTTTGAGTAGCTCAGTTATGTCTGGGTTCTCTAGTTATGGTCCCTCAACTTTGCGATGACCTTCAGCCTCAGGAATATTAATCTTACTCAGGTCTTTGTCTTATTCTTCCGCTGTTACATTGTAGCACTCTAGTGCGTGGCTCAACTGGGTAGTCCAATCAGGTTGAATCAAATCTAGAGGATCCTGTGGTATCTTGAAGATCGCTGCCTTAACCTCCTGCAATGCTTTTTTGATACATTCAAACCCATCCTCAAAGCTGAACGTCATAAAAAATCCTTTGCGCAAAACATCCCACTCTTTAGTTCCATGGTGAAGTTCCATCTCCAAGTACCAATTCATCGTTATAACATGCAACATATGAAAAAATAGATGTATCCACTCCGGCTGAGGCTTCGCTCCATGTGCTTCAGTGCATTTGGCCAAATGGTCGCGTGGATCATTCCTCCCATCATATTTTTCTGTTAGCACCAATCATCAAAACTGTCCTTGTGTGTGCCCCACCATCTCGTAGGTGTAGCGTGCAACGCTTAATCCAAGGCCTGAAAGCGATGCTTCTCTGGAACTTCTCTATCAAATGCATTAAAAAAAGTGATCAACCTCAGTTAAACCATCATAGTAAGGTAGATTTCTTACCTTTGATGATTCACAGCACAACAACTTGGTCATCATATTACAACGTAGCGTAGATACTTCATGCAGTTGATTCTGCCAGTGCTCTAGTTCTTCATCTGAATCTGATGTGCATGAACTTTCGCGGTCCCATTCAATACATCCATATGCTTTCAGATTCACCCAATCCTGATCTTGCACTGTTATCTTGTAAATTTGGTCCAAATCGTCATCACTTTCATAATCGCAGATCAGTTTAGTATAGCGCAATCCATCTGCAGTGTCCAGTGGCACCACTATGCGGAGAAATTTCTTCTCAAATATCATCTTCCACTTCTTTATATTGATTACCCCATTCATGTCAATGGCCCAATTGATCCCAAGGAGTGTGGGGTAGGGATTACTATCATCCACAATCTCTATCACTTCAAAATCAGCTAGTGCAATCGCACCTTCAATATCAATTGTTACCCCTTGCAACCTCCCCATTGGGATGATTTTTTGTTGATTCACCATCCTTAACTGAATTAGAGACCACTGTAGTGCAGGTCTCCCCATTCTCTCCCATGTCTGTTTCGGCAAAACGTTCACATCCGACCCCAAATATAAAATAACTTGATCCATCTCATATTTGCCTATCTATGCAGTAAACCTCATCTCACACCCCATTCTTGTCTTATGCCTGCCAATCTTTCTAACTATGCACAACTTGTTAGTTGCATTTTCCTTCCCAACACATGTATTGATCAACTCTTGTAGTCCTTTCATAGCCTTGCTATAGCGCAACAGTTTCATGTAGGTCTCCAAAAACATGGTAATCTTGGATAGGTCCATTTCTTCAGCCAGATTCTCTTAACTCCCTGAGGTAGAGGCCTCAGTGAAAATTTTCTTTGCTTCCATAAAAGTTTCTTTTCCATGTTCTAGATCAAACCCGGTCTCATTTTCTGGTGCTATGCGGACCCACTCACCTTCTTCAGGCTACTTCCCCTTATCTTCACCAGTTGTTGCTCCACTCTGCAACACAATATTTACCTTAGGATCTTCCTCACGAGGCTCAACCCTCATCATCTGCAGGTTCTGAGTTGGCTGCTAAGGCTGTTCCCCCTTTTTGCATATCTTAGCCAACAATATAGGGCAATCCTCAGTTTCATGGTCAAATTGAGTACAATAGCGGTATGACAAACGTGTTGGATTTGGGCAGTCTCACTCGTAGTGTCTTGGTCCCCCAGAATTGTAAAAAATAACCTACGCTCGACTTCTACCAGGTCCTCCTCCACCTCGGCCTCGTCCATGTCCCTGGTACTCTCCTCGTGCTCCTCTATCACCTTGGTACAGATGCCGCATTTCTTCCTACACCCTGTATGCAGGTGTCCTATCCATCATTAATTCATAACTATGATAATTGTGCTCATCATGACCCATTGATTAACAGAAGTTATAGAAGAGCTGTTGTGGTGTCTATATGAATTTCTCCAGCAAATGGCAATTATTTATCGCATGTTTTCTAGCTACATGACAGATATCACACCATAGCGTGGGCCTTGTACTTGGCCCTACTTGTTGGGTGTGGAGCTTGATTATCTTCTATATTCAAAGGTATTTCCGCATTGGACCCCAGTTTGAATTAGGGCGGCAATGCCGCCCGTAAAATATTCATTGTAGGGGGGGTCTAGGGGGGCAGCTGCGACCTTTTGGGAGCCCCCCCCCTCTGGCAGGGGGTTTTAGGGGCAGCACCCCTGAAGCTAAGAATAGATATAAAATTTCCTTGAAAAAGTATGGTAATTTCTAGTCAATCTAGGTCATTCATTAGGTGGGGATCTGACGGTAGAAGTTATGTTTAATTTAGGGTTTTTTGCCCTAGAAGGCAACCCCTCACTATATATGAGGGAATTGTATTGCATTTATGTATATCTATATTCTGAGTGAGGAAAAGAGAGGAGATTGAGAGCGAAGAGGGAGTTACAGCGGATCTATTGTAGTTTGTATTTCTTCAGTTTGCTGGATAATATAATAAAAGAAGGACTATCTGTTTCTCCATGGACGTAGCCCAAACTGGGTGAACCACATATATCTGTGTCTCTATTGTTTTATGCATTTTCTGTGTTTATATTTCTGCAATATTTTATGTGTTCCATTGCTCCATAATATATAATTTTCTAACACTGCTGGAGCTTCCAGCCTCAGGGGCATTGGCCCCCCAGTCGCAACATAATTTTCGAAAACTAGGCAGTGATCTTTGTCATGCCCGTGGCTTTTGCACTTCAGGCACCAAACTTCTTCACAAACCTTGGGCCGAGCAGTTCTATCTTTCTTTAGACTTTTCATTTTTAAGCAAAGGTTCTACAACTATGCATGAATCTGTTGAACCCCCAGATTAGAATCTTGCATTGGTGTCTCATGCAATCTCATCGTGATTTCCAGAGTTTCCGCCTGGGTTCCAATCTTCTGTTTTGATAGTGCAACCATTAGATGAGGCGAGAGTGAAGCCACAAACCATTTGTGGTGCTACCCATCAGTCATATTCATGTTAGCCTCACGGATTGTACACTTCAATCTTTGATCCAAATCCCATAATGTCTCACTAGGCTTCATCATGATCTCTTTGAATCCCACAATTGATTGTGCCTCAGACTTGGGTCTACTAAATTCCTTATTCAATGCACTCTGGATATCTACCAACGTGGACATCGGATTACCAGTGCAGTACTTAATGTACCACATTGGTGCACGGCCCTGCAAAACACTAACCAACGTTGCTTTCTTCATTTGATCATTTGTGAGACCCTGAGCTTCCCATACAACCTTCGCGACGAACCAAAACTAACGTGGATCTTCATTTCCCACATCCTTGAACATAGGTAGCTTTATGGAGTTCGCCATATTGAATGGTGGTAGAGGTGGTGGTGGTGTAGGCAAAGGCATATGCAGTGGAGGTGAATATGGAGGCACCGTGGGTGGATGAGTTATTCGCGGGAACCCTTTCTTTATCAATTGAACAACACTCTGCGAAGATGCCTATCCTGCTTCCTCATCATCACTCAGTAGGGGTTCAATTAGCAGGCTATATTCAGGGCCTATTCTTCCCTTGTTCCTGAATGTCCTTCCACTTTGCGTAGCCCCAAACATCAAGGTAGCTGCATAACTTTCTTTTCACACAAGAGCATATTAATCGAAGTATTTAATGATTTTAAATACTTACTTCGCGACCCCTTGAAGAAGCAATGCTTTGCTTTGTTGTAACTAACTGAGGTATCGACCGCGAACTCTGTCACGAACCCTCCTATGATACAATCAAGCCAATGATTGACAGCACGTGTGATCTTATCTTTGGAGGCTTCTAATTTCTGCACTAACTCCAGGGTCTAGACTATTGGACCGTCAAGCCTCCACCTTCCTTGGCCGTATGCCAATTTCACGATCCACTCGTACAACTTGACCAGGAAGGAACAAAAGAAGATCTCGTGTATTTCTGTGTATAGGTATCTATCCAACCAATGTTCTTTCGCCAACCGTGGATTCCCATTTTCTTGTGATGTAAATTGGTGGATATTTCTATCCAACTAGTCTTAGATCTCTCTCTTAGTTGGATTCCAATGTTGCGACATCACACATCTCGTTATGCATATCCTGGTCCTGGCAACAAAACTGTTTTTTGGCTTGATTGGCCTTGACCCAGGTTCAACGTTACATAGGCAAGCAAATGCCTACACTACTAGCCCTTTTGGCATCAATCCATGGAGTGTGGACTAAAGTCTCACCCGAAGCAGTATCGGGGGATGTAGGAACCAAGTTTCCACACCCTAAGATGGTCATGATGTCATTTTATACCCTAACCCTTCCTTCATGCAGATCTATAAGCCATTTAGGGCTTATCAAAGTACTTCTCTTATTCGGCTTTGAAACCTTCGTAAAAATATTTGATCATCCTTTGCAGACCCTAAATAGTCAATTCAGACACTTACACGCCTCTGTAATTATCCTTACTTCTGTGTCTACCTAGATTAGCTTAAGTATTGTTTAAATTCAACATGCATTATGATTATATTCGCACAAACATATATTCTTACTTGTGTTCATATGACAAAGTAAAATACACAGAATCCCGCATCAATATAGAATTAAATCATAAATCCAGTACTCAACATAACATAATCGTAAATATTCATAACAGAAGTAAAATAGCTCATACATAGATTTATCCAAAATAATTCTCTTTATTGATGGTTCAAATCTCCATTACAAACTCTAACTTCCCTGCGCATACAACTGCAAGGGTCCATGCACTCAGTTGTGGACTTCTACGCTAGGGCGCTTCTGCACACTCTGCTGCATAGCCTCTACCTACGCTAAGACTCTTCACTCTTAGCTCTCACAGACCCACAAAATTACTTAGAACTCCCCTAAAAGCTTCCCTTAGACTCTTCTAAGATTCCCTTTTTATACATTCCCATGGCTCGCAGACCAAGGGCGGATCTCATCAATCCGACAAAAAATATCTAAATTAAGGGTGGAAACCATTTTTGACTGTTTACATCTTCACACTCTGAGACCACAAAATGCAGATACTTTACATTATTTATACAAAACTTGGGCCTTTAGCTCCAAAACTTGGGCTTTAAACCCCAAAATTTACCCCAGGGGACTCGTTCCTAACATACATGCACAATATAGGAAAAGAACATTGGATGGTAGTGAAGTGGATTCTCAAGTATTTGAGAGGTACCACATATCAAGCATTATGATTTGGTGGTTCAAACATTGCTCTATAGGGATATGTTGATGTAGATATGGAAGGTGATAGAGATAACGGGAGGAGAACCACAGGGTATGTGTTTACTGTAGGTGGAACATCTATTAGTTAGGTTTCAAAATTGTAAAGTGTTGTTGTATTCTCAACAACGGAAGCAGAGTATGTTGTTGCTACAAAGGCTAGTAAAGAAATGATTTAGTTACAAAGGGTTTCTAAATGAATTGGATAAGAAGCAAGAATTGGGAAGGTTATACAGTGACAACCAGAGTGTCATTTATCTTGAAAAGAACTCTGCATTTCATTCCAATACTAAACATATACAACTCAAGTACAATTTCATATGATCAGTGTTGGAAGATGGATAGTTGAAGCTGGAAAAGATACACACTAGCTAGAATCCTATAGATATGTTAACAAAAGTTGTAACCAGGGAGAAACTAAGATTCTTCTTGGTTTCAATTAGTCTTCAAGTATCATGATGAAGATGAGAAACAACCAGGTCCAAAGCGAAGTCACTATCCAACAAATGAAGAAGTGGTAGAGTTTCTATAATTAGTCTCCAAGTGGGAGATTGTTGGGTGTGGAGCCTGATTATCTTCTTTATTTATAGGTATCACCACATTGGACCATAGTTCATAATGGGGTGGTAACACCACCCATTTGTTCACCGCCTGGGGGGTCCAGGGGGGGCAATGTTGATTTTTATGAGCCCCCCCGGTAGGGGTTCAGGGGAAACACCCCCGATGCTAAAAATAGATGTGAAATTGCCTTCTAAAATATTGTAATTTTGTAGTCAATCTAAGACATTCATTAGGTGGATGATCTGACGGTAGAATTTATGTTTAATTTATGGTTTTTTCCATAGAAGGTAACCCCCCGCTATATAGGAGGGTATTGTATTGCAGCTATGTAGATGTGTATTCTAAGCGACAAAAGAGAGAGAATATTGTGTGAGAGAGAAGAGGAAATTACAATGGATCTACTATAGGTTGTATCTCTTCATTTTGATGGATAATATAAAATGAACTACTAGCTGTTTCTCCGCGGACGTAGCCCAAATTGAGTGAAGCACCTATATCTATGTCTCTCTTGTTTTATTCATTTTTGGTGTTTGTGTTTCTGCAATATTTTATGTGTTCCGTTGCTCTATAATATATAATTTTCTAACACCTACCTTGGAGTTTTCACCTCTTATCCCTTGAGCTCATCCTCCCATCAAGAGTGGATCTCAAGCCTATATTGGTAAATGGATAAGAATTCCTAAGATACCATCCTCTCCTATATATTTACTGCCATCCACAAGCTATAGGCTAGATTTTGGAGACTAATCATACCCTTATGTTGCTTCCTTGATCATAAGAGAGTTATCATTCCCATGCATTAGGGTGGCTTTGAGGTGTACATTGTGGTAAGGAAGGACAAATCAACTTGGGAGGATCTCTACAAGATCAACTCCCACTCTTTGTTTTAAACTCTCTCCCTTTCATATTAATACAAAGAGTATATTGTTTTCCTACATGTGTTATGTTATTCTTATGTATATGTTTTTCAATGCTGTGCCGACCCATTGAATATAATGATTGGGTAATTCTATATAGATGTCTTAGAACTTTGGCTTGTATTGATTGATTGTGTAGGTTCTAATTATAGTGGTTGGATCTACAGTTGGAGTTGAAAAACCAAGATGAGAGAAGAGCTTGCGATGGATCACACATAAGCTTCCTTCCATCCTCCAATTATTCTAAGTAAAACTTCATAGTATTTGGTTTATGTCGTTATAGGCCATGCCATTAGGTCTAGGGGAGATACTTCTGTCCATAGTAATAGATTCCATATAAAAACATTAACAACCATACTGGGGATCAATTTATTCTCTTAGTGGTTTCCTTCACTTTTTTCTTTGTTATACCTCTTGAACTTAACTTTAGTGTCTCACTCAGCATGAATTGACCTTAGGAAGACCCTTCATTGAGTTGCATTTAATTTTTTATGTCAGAAAATCCCTTTTCCCTCATCAATGTACACCCTGGTCCATTGACACAGTGTTACACACCACCCTGGCCTTCTCTGTACCTGTGTTGCAGAGCTCTGGTAGCCTCTTTTCACCTACACTGGACTCTGTTTCATGCAAAAATTTTCCTTTTGATGCTTTTCTCTCTGGTTGACTCAATTCTACTTGATCCTCCTTGTGTCCCTAAGTGTGTTTATCCCTCTAAGAAGCCTTCATCTTGCTTGCTTTTGGTTTTGAGTGCCCTTGATAAGATTTTGTTTGGGTTTCAGTTTCTTCGCGTCATTAGGTCATTAGAAAACCGATGTCTTGATCAATGGATTTCTTGAAGGAATTTGTGTTTCAGTCATTGTTTTGAAAAGTGCTTTTTATCAATTATTAGGCTGATATCTTAGTTTTCATCTGAAAATTAAGTGGAATTGAAAATAAAAATCTTATGCATTATGCATTTCATTTAGGTTTTTGTGAGTGAAAATTGTAGTTAGAAACAATTGCATTAGGGGAATTTCTTAACAATATTGTTTGTTGCATCATGTATGTTGCATATTCTTTGTTCTCTTTGCTCCCATATATAGATTCTCATTGAAATGAAAAGTTTCATTTTATCATGCTAGTTTGCATTTTAGGATATTCACAAGAAATTTGTGGTGAGCCTTGAAAACCAAAACTTAGATCAAGATAGACTTTAAAATTTACTGAATCAACATAAATATAATTTGTAACATTAAAACAAACATCTAGAGGTCTAGGCTAGAGACGTGTTCTGACTTCTTTAAACATATGAGTTGATGTTTTTCCTAGTGTTTCATTCCGAGGGGTGATATCTCGTTCCAAGTATGTAAGTGTATCGAACTGTTCTCCACGTACCTCTGGGTATATTGGATGGTGCTTCATGCATCAAAAGTATATGGGAATGCTCTCATCATACATTTACGCATTAGACAATACTAACATGAACTGCACGTCCACGTACCGTCGAGTATATTTTGGAATTCCACCATAGGTTGTTATGCTCACCTTAGGTAATCAAGCCGACTACCTTGTACGCTATAATACACCAAACACAATATTCAATGAGATTTACTACCCGCATGTAAATGCTTGGTTCTCTATAATGGTATATTACAATTCACAGCTTCTTGGTAATCCTCTTTGCCTAGTTATCCCTTTGTTTATTTGTGTCTTTAATTTCTAAAATCAATTAATTCACCGCAAAAGAACATCCTACCCACGGAAAAAATGCTTAGTAGATCTTAGCTTGATATTAATGGCAACAGTTCCTGTTGGCGTATATGGGCCTAACCCAAGTTCCCACAACTACCGGCCCTTTCGGCAACAACCCCAAAGCACGGACTGTGGTCTCACCCGAGGTAGTAGGGGAGGGTGCTGGAACTAGGTTTTCGCACCCTTGGGATGTCTAGAAGTCGTCTAAGAGGTTAACATGCTATCCTATAGCTTCACACTGTGCTAGATCCACGCAAATCCATTATTAACTCTCTTACCGCACTGATTACAAATCTAATTTATTTGATTAAGTATTATAATAGAGATCTACTTAGAGAGGTCTTTAAGCAAACATTTACTTCTTTCATTTAGTTTGCATATTAAGATTAAACCCGATTCACAAGTACTTAATATGCATATGTGCATAGATCAAAACAATTTCATTAACCATAAAAAAGCAGAGTTGTGATAGTTCAGAATTAACATAGAATTCAGAAGAAACTTATCTTTATTTCCACTTATCACCCTTACATCCAGATCTGCCCTGCGCACCTAGCTCCACTCAGCTACAGGGGTCCACGCACACAGCTGCGGACTCTTCCGGGCCTCTGCGCACACAGTTGCAGAGCCTCTATCCTCTACCCAAGTCCCGACTCGGACTTATAGACGCTCTCAGAATGCTCTTCTCAGACACCCATTATATTCAGATCTCCAAAATCATACCATAAACTTAGTTACTCTACCCATAGAGCCTCGCTCTATTTATACCTTTCCATGGACCACGATCCATAGGCAGGCCAATGCAACCTACATTTCTTTACATTATTTTTGGGCAAACTACCCTTTTGACTCGACCTTTTACATTTCGTGCTCTGCATACTTCAAAGTTTTTACAATAGTTTAATCCAAATCTCTAGGCTTTCTGTCCAAAAACCATTACGACGGACCTTCGCTACCCAACAGTACCCCAACATAATTATCGTGACTCATCCCAAGTCACTAGGTGGTGCGGTGCGATGCACTTCCATGGCTTCGTGGTTCACCGCCCTTTGAGTGATTCTCATCATCCTACTACTTCGTCGTTGTCTCCTACAATGCTTCATCTGGCTCCTGCTTCAGTGTTTTTACTACTTCTTCCAATCGATGATGCTCATTCTGCTCTGCTCGGTTAACATAGAACACCCCCTGATACAATTTTAGCTCGAGCAAGGAAGCCTCAGACGAAACCTCCTTGTACCTCCATAGCCACTTCCAACCTTCATATCTTCTCGTCGCACTGTCTGTTGCATCTTGCATTGCAATTTTGCAAGACCGCTGCTGTTGTCCGTGAGATCCCACTACTTATAATTTTTTAGAGACGCCTTAGTAACTTTGTTCTAACTCGTGGTCTCTGTTTTCCAATCTTTTCGTTGAATTGTTGTAGTTTTTTGACTTGCCCATGGACGAGGCGACAACATCTGAACCACTTCTACTTTGTGTATTCTCTTTTTTAGTACATCCCCCATTGTTGAGTCTGTAGGCTGCGGGACGCCCGCAGCTGTCAACACCATCCTCCTAAGATAGTCTGATTGCCCTCTTAGCCATATTACCACTTGCGAGCTTACTCCTTGTGCAGAGATAATAAACAATGCTATGTCAAGACTTAGAATACGCTTTGTGGAAGTGTAAGTCACCTGGTATCTATTCCTCAGTGTTTTATAAGCGAGTCGAATTTCAAATTCCTGGATTGCCGCTTGTTCCAGCATCCCCATGTAAATTTTGCAGTAGCTCGTGCCATATCTGGCTCATACTCCTTCCCTTAATTCCCTGCTGCCCACTTCCTTTTGCCATAATGCAGACATCGTGTCATGAATAGTGACCTGTATGGTCACCTTTTCTCGAAGCAACGCAACCACGTACTTCTAACCATGCGGCTGCAATACTGATGATGGACTTGATCGATGAATATCCTGGCACTCACAGCTCTTTCTCCTATACTTCTTTATCGTCCCGTGCTCTCTTTCATCTGGCTGGAGGGTGAGACTGTCCCTCAAACGGTTAGTCAGGCGGCCAGCCGGCCCATATAGAGCTTTAGATGACTGCCATTTACTCGGCCTAGAAAGGGGTCCTCATTGAGTTTAGCAAGCTGAATCGCGACCCCATCGGTAACTTCTTTGACAACGTAAGGTCCCAACCAATGCATTCGGAGTTTGCCGGGGAACTTCTCGAATTTAGTGTTGTATAGCAATACTAGATCATTCTCCTTGAAGGTGCGCACCTTGATATGGTGATCATGCCATGCTTTTTCCCACTGTTTCTACACTTGCTAATGGAATCTAGCCAAAAATCGTTCCTCCTGCATTTCTTCGAGCTGCACGAGCCTTTCCTCCAAAGCCCCACAGTATGCCATACTTGTGATTTCTGCAATCCACAGACTAGGCATAATATATTCCATAGGCATGACAACCTCCTTGCCATAGACTAACCAAAAAGGTGTCTGGCCTGTCAATTTCTTGCATGTGGTTCGATATGCCCCTAGCACAGTAGGGATGCGTAAGTCTCAGTCATTTCGTCGTGCATTACAGACCTTAGTCAATGCAGTCTCCAAGATTTTGTCGAATGCCTCCATGTTCCCATTTGCTTGCTGGTGGTATGGTGTATTATGTTGATGATATATTTGGAATTCCTTAGTGAGTGCGTTGATGGTTTCATTCAGAAAATGCGTTCCTCTATTACTCATGAGAATTTTGGGACAGCCAAACCTTGTCAGTATATTCTCGAACAAAAACTTTGCAGCTGTTGTAGCCGTGGAATCCTTAATCGGTTGTGCCTCGGCCCATCGGGTTAAATAATCTGTTGCGGTGATGATATAGAGCGTGCTCATTTTTCCTCGCAGCTCAATAGGTCCTACAAATTTGATTTCCCAATTTTCAAAGGGTTGTAGTGTCATCTATGATTGGAGCAACATTTCATCTCTCCACGACGGTTTCCCTGTCTGCTGATAGATGTCGCAGGCTCGACAGTGAGCTTTCGAATCTTGATGCAGAGTAGGCCACCATAAGCTTGTGCAAAGTGTCTTCTGGTCTTTTGTACGACCTGCATAGTGTCCACCAGCAACCCCCTCGTGGGCTTTAGCCAGGATTTTTCCTTGCTCGAACTCCGGGACATACCAATGTAGAATCTCATCATTGCCCATTTTGTAGAGGTGTCATGCAATCACAGTGAAGTCTGCTATGCGTATCACCAATTCCTTCTTCTACTGAATGAAGCATCCCTGTGGCGCGGTCACTGTAGTTAATAAATGGATTATATATTCAAAATTACCATCTGCTATGCACACCGCATATAGCTGAGCATCTGGAAGTCCATCTTCTAGATTTGTGGGTTCTTCGCTGGTCTCAATTTAGGACAGGTGATCTGGGCCTGCATTTAGATGTCCCGGCTTGATGACAACCTTGAAGTCATACTCCTGGAATGACATCAACCATCAACAGATATGACCCCCCAACACAGGCTTATTCACAAGGCATTTTAATGCCAAGTGATCTGTATACATCTTAAAGTGACCTGCCAGTAGATAATAGTGGAATTTTTGAAGTGCGTATACCATCGCTAATCCCTCGCGCTCAGTAGTGGAATAGTTCTTCTCAGCTTTTGACAACTGACAACTTGTGAAAGCAATCAAGTGGTAAATTCCCTCTACTCCTAGTTGTGTAAGTACGACCCTTAAGGCGATACATGATGCATCGACATGCACATGAAATTCGACGTCCCATTTTGGAAAGACCAATATAGGGGTCGATGCCATCTTTTCCTTAAGTGTCTCCAGACTTTTGTTACATTCCTCATTCCAGAAATAAGTAGCATCCTTCTTCAGCAACTATTCCATTGGAGTCATGATCTGGGCATAGCTTTTGATGAACTTTCAATAGTAGCATGTGTGCCCTAGTGTGGCGCGTAATTTCTTGACACTACGGCGGTGCTTGCAGATTGAGTATGATGGCAATGTTCGCTGGATCCACCATCAGGCCTTGCTTACAGACCACATGGCCTAGCAGGTTCCCGAACGAGACAAGGAAAGTACACTTCTTGAGATTCAGCACAATCTGGTGTCATCAACAAATATCCAGCATTAACTGTAAGTGCTACATGCTTCTTAACTAGTCCAAACACAGTCCAGTCGTTTAGATAGACCTCTAAAAACTTGTGTATAAATTCTTTGAATGCAGATACCACTATTCTTGAAAATATTACCGGCACATTCTTTAGACCAAAGGGCATCACCATGTACTAAAAGCAACCCCATTCGGTGGTGTACATAATTTTACTCTTATCTTCTGGCATGATCTTGATCTGGTGGTATCCTGAGAACCCATCCGTGAACGAGTAGGCTTCCTGCCCCCCCACATTTTCCAGTACCTCATCTATAAATGATGTTGGAAATGGGTTGTTCATGCAGGCATCATTGAGCTTCCTAAGATCCACGTAGATCTGAATCTTGCCCTTCTGTTTCTTTTCCTGCACAACCATTAGACTTACCCAAGTGAACTCCTCGATAGGCTCAATGATTCTTGCTACCAGCATCTTGTCCAGTTCTTCACGAACCTTTGCTTTATATTTTGGATTCAATTGGTAGGGCCACTACTTAACTGGTTTCACCTTTGGCTTCAATGTTATCTTCATCACTCCCAAGTCCCCTAGGATCCCTTTTAGTTTCGTGATCTTTGTTGGAAACAAGTCTCGATATTTGCGGAGCAATTTGACGACCTTTTCTATTGTAGTGTCGCCCTAATAGTCCTCGAGTGTTGCATACTTTGGTTCTTCTTCGGTTCCTATATTGACTTTTTTTGTTTTCAATGGCGCCATCATATCATGATCTTCGATTTCGGGTCCGCACACCTTGTGGCTTCCCTCTGATTCTGGAATATTGAAATTTTGTGGATCATCCTCATCATCTTCTACCTCTATATTATAGCATGTGAGGGCCTAGCTCAGCTGCCGTGACCAGTCGGGCTGTGTAGGTTCCTCTGGTTCTATTGGCATCTTGAAAATGGTGGCCTTTACTAGCTTTTCATCTATAGGATCCATCCATTGATATTCAAAGAGGAATTTCACTAAGAACCCTTTGTGCAAGATATCCCACTCGCTTGTGTTGTGCTAGAGCTCTACTTCAGTATACCAATTTTTGGGAATGACATCCAGGGTGTGATAAAATAAGTGCACCCATTCTAGCTGAGGTTCCTCTCCGTAGGCTTTGGTCCATCTGGTAAGGTGCATAAGTGGATCATCATGTCCATCGTATTTCTCTATTATGCGTACTTCTGGCTTCCCAAATCTGATCTTCATCATACGCCTGTGGACGTGCCAATCTTCGGACTTTCCTTCATGTGTGCCCCACCATTGTGTAGGCATCGCGCGCAGTGCCCATTTCATCACATCAAATTGTTGGTGCTCCTGTACTGCGATTTCAAATTTGGTCAAAAATTCATCTACCATCATCAACCCATCATACTTTGGCAATTCACGATCCTAGGCCTTTACACAGTACAACAATTTTGTCACCATGTTGCAGTGTAGCGTGGTTACTCCATTCAACCAATTGTGCCACTGCTCGTCTTCCTCATCTGAATCATTAGTGCTGGATTCTCCATACCCTTATGATATTTTGCTATCCTCCAATGTCTTGACCCATCCTCACCCCTGGGCAGTCATTTTGCAACTATAATCTTCGTCATCATCGTTGTGCACCGGTTCGAGGTAGCACAGTTCTTCAGCCAGATCTAGCAGAGTAACGATGTGAAGCACCTTTGTTTCAAATATCATTGTCCTCTTCTTTAGATTAATAACTCTGTTCATGTCAGTGGCCCAATCTATTCCTAACAACACAAGATAGGGCGTATTTTCATCCATGAGCTCAATAACTTCAAAATCCGTGTGGGTACTGGCGCCATCAAGGTCTATCATTACTCCTTGCAACCTTCTAATGGGTAGCACTTTCTGTTGATTTTCCATCTGCAATTGGATAGGGGACCGTTGTAGTGTAGGCTTACCCATGCGTTCCCATGTTTGTTTCGGCAATACATTGGCATCTGAGCCCATATCCAAAATGACCTGCTCCATCTCATAATCATTAATCTGTGCTATTGACCACATTTCCCTTCCGGTCCGCGATGCATGTCTTCCCAACTTTCAAATGACGTGAGGCTCATTCCACCCTGAGCCCCTATTTATCAACTCCTATAAGCCTTTAACTGCCCTGTTGTCACAAAGCAATTTTATACATGTCTCTGAAAAGGTAGTTATCATCAAGGGATCCTTGTTCATCTTGGGCTGATCCCTGTTACCTAGGGTAGAGACCTCTGTGAAGCTTCCCCGAGCTTCCTGATACATCCCCTTATCGCCCCCTGGGTTCTGTCCATCCGCTCCTATGGCCATGCCACCTCTCAGCACCATGTTGACCTTGGGATCTTCCTCGCGGGGTTCGGACCTCATCATCTACACATTCTGGGTCATTGTTGGTTGCGCTGCCCTCTTTTCCTAAATCTGTGCTATCAAAGAAGGATAGTCTAGCAGCTCATGATTGAATTGCTCACAATAGCTACACAAAATTCTGGTTGGGTTGGTACAATCTCATGCGTAATGTCCTGGTCCTCCATAGTTGTAACAAATTAACTGCCTGCGACCCCTTCCTGGTCTGATTCCACCCTATCCTTGACCGCGCCCTTAGAACCCACCATGCACAATCGCCACCGCTGGATCTTGACTTCACGCCTCCGTCTGCGTTCTATAGGAAGATGACTAATCCATCAGCATTTGATAGCTACGACAATCCCTTTCTTCATGGCCCACTAATATACAATAGTTGCAAAAGAGCTGCTGGGGGGTTTGGTTGTATTTTGGTAATAGATGACAGTTATCAGTGTTGTTCTTTCCTCCCACTTGACAGATTGTGCACCAGAGTGGGGTGGTTGTGCTCGACCCTACCTATGCCTCTGGTCGCAATGGTGTTGGTTCCCCTGTTACCACAAAATTCACTGAGAATGGATAGTGATCTTTATCGTGTCCTTGGCTCTTACACCTTACACACCATACTTCCTCCCAGACCTCTGAGCGCAATGTCTATTATCATTTTAACTTCTACATTTCCAAGCATAAATTTTGGACTTGTGCTTGAATTTGCTGAACTCCCAACCCTAGGTCTAGTATCGGGGTTTCGTACAGCCACATTACTGCCTCCAGCGCTTCAGCTTGGGTTGAGATCTTTTGTTGTGACAAAGCTGACTTAGATATGGCATTAATGATGCGACGAACCAAGCGTAGTGCTATTCATCTGTTAGTGTCATGTTGGCCTCGTGGATAACACTTTTCAACCTTTCATCTAAATACCACAGAGTTTCACCCAGCATCATTATAATCTCTTTGAATCCTACGACCGACTATTTTCCTCACTTCAGCTGGCTAAATTCCTTTTTTAATTCAGTTTGGATTTCCACTACCCCTATTGTTGGGTTACTTCTTGAATACTTCATGTACCATGTCAGTGCTTGGTCCTACAATGTACTGACTAAGGTAGCCTTCCTGATATTATCATCCACAATTTGCTATGCATTCCATATTGATGTTAGCACAAACCAGAATTGTTCCAGGTCTTCGCCTCCTGCTCCCTTGAATACTGACAAATGAGTTGCGCTTGCCATAGTTACCCTTGATCTATTACCGTCCCTGATTCCTTCGATCCTTCAATGTTTTTCTCTCTGCATTCCACACTAGACACCCCTTAGGTAGATCTCGGTCATGGAAATGGAACCATTTGTTGGCTTATATGGGCTTGACCCAGGTTTAGAAGAATTATTTAGCCAAGCGAATCCCACAGCTACTGGCCCTTTTGGCAACAACCCACAAAGCACAGACTGAGGTCTCACCCGAGGTAGCAGAGGAGGGTGTTGGAACTAGGTTTCCGCACCCTTGGGATGTCTAGATGTGGTTTGAGAGTTTTGCATGCCATCTTGTAGCTTCACGTTGTGCTAGATCTGCACAAATCCAGATAATCTTAACTTTCTGTTACCGCACTGATTACAGATCTAATTTATTCGATTAAGTATTATAACCCAGATCTACTTAGAGAGGTCTTTAAGTAAACATTTACTTATTTCATTTAGTTCGCATATTAATATTAAACCTAATTCACAAGTACTCAATAAGCATATGCACGCAGATCAAAACAATTTTATTAACCATAAAAGAGCAGAGTTGTGATAGTTCAGAATTAACACAGAATTCAAAAGAAACTTATCTTTATTTCCACTTATCACCCCTACATCCAGATCTGCCCTGCACACTCAACTGCAGGGGTCCACACACACAACTGCAGACTCTTCCAGGCCTTTGCACACATAGCTGCAAAGCCTCTATCCTCTACCAAAGCCTCGACTCAGACTTACAGACGCTCTCAGAATGCTCTTCTTAGACACCCATTACATTTCAGATCTCCAAAATCATACCAAAAACATAGCTACTCTACCCATAGAGCCTCACTCTATTTATACCTTGCCATGGACCATGATCCATAGGTGGGCCGACTCAACCTACATTTCTTTACATTTTTGGGCAGACTACCCTTTTGACTCGACCTTTTACATTTTGTGCTCCACATACTTCGGAGTTTTTACAATAGTTTAATCCTAATTTCTAGGCTTTCTGTCCCAAAACTGTTACGCAGGACCTCCGCTACCCAACAGTTCTTGAGTCTACAAACCAAGGAAACCCCTTTCATGGGAATCCTGGTCCTTTTCCCTCTTTTGGAAATATTGGTTCTCCTTATATCACAACATTGTCCCTTCCTGGATTTACCATTGGTTTGCCAATTTGGTTGTTTTCAAATTCCTTGGTTTTGAATGTCCAAACTGCTCCTCAAAGAAGTTCTCCTCCACTTGAACAATATCAACCTCAAGTTGATGCTAAAGTTGGCTCTTTTCTTTCTTCACATTTTGTTTCTTCATCCCTTTCTTCCTCCTCGCCTGGTGAAAGTCTTGATTCTAGTAACTAGGAAGCTAAGAAGAAGAAGAAAAGGATGAAGAAGAAGAAGCAAATTAAGCAAGGGGGCAATGGATAAACCATTTCTACTATTGCAACTAGTATGGAAAAATATTCAAATCAATGCCGCAAAGTTAAATTCCCTTTTAAGTTATGTAAGGGTGATCACCTTCTTAGAGATCGTCTCGATATTCCCAAGGTATTAAAAGTGTTGTCCACAAGCTCACATAAGCCTTTGCCATCAACCTCTGGAGTTCATGCTAGTAAAAAACCATCACCCAGTGACAGTGAGGTCAAAGGGAGAAAAGGTAAAGTCAAATTCTCCTATAGGTTATGTGAAAGGAATCATCCTATTCACCTTTTTCCTTATCTAGGTGAAGCCTCAAAAGTGTTGGACAACCTTACAACTTCTTAGCCTCATCTTTGACTATTTATTGAAAGCTTTCCCCTAATCCTCCACTAATTGATGAAGTGATTGATCAAAATCTCTCTCCAATCAATCCCACTCCCTTTGAACGTGAATCCCATAAGTCTGTTCCCAACCACCCATCAGTTGAGAAAATGGTTAACTCGATTCCACCTTCAATTGATTGTACCTTTCCTGTAGAGAGTGAATTCCATATCTCTAAGGTTCTTCTAATTTATTTAAGTTCCAATTAATTGGGGGGAAATCCTCATGTTCCAATGATACAAGGGGACGATCCTTCTATCCCACAGAACAAGAGGGAAATCCTCCCATCCCCATGCCACAGGGGAGTAGTTCTCCCATTCCCATTATACAAGGGGGAATTTTTCTCATTCCCATGACACCCCATCCAAGTAGTATGGTCACCTCCTTTGATTAGAATTGACTGGAAGGGTATCATATTCCTCCTTACATGCCCTTCTAGATCATAGTACATAATTATAATATGCCTATACTTAACACAGTCATAGATGAAGGTGTGTCTATTAGTATTATGTCCTCAACTGCTTGATAAGCTTTTAGTTCTTTGTAGCTAGTGCCCATTACCCAGAATCTGTTGGCATTTAACAAAGGAACCAATCAACCATTAGGGATCCTTCCTTAGTTTCCTATTACATTGGGAGGAAATAAAGTCTATAAGGATGTGATGGTAGTCCAAATCCATTTGGATTTTAATTTACTCCTTGGGTATGACTATGTTTATGACATGGGAGCTCTTGTCTTTTCATTCTTTTGTATAATGTGCTTCTCACATGAAGGAAGAATCATGACCATTGACCAGGTTTCGTTTGTTGGTCCTAATTTGACTCCCAATCAACCATCATCTCGCAATGGTCCTTATATGCAAGTGGTACCTCCCCCACCACAAATTAATTATGTGGCAACTTGTTCCATGCTTGCGTCTACAAATGATCTAATAGGTGATGTATTATGTCATTTACCAGGTGCATTGGAGTCTAATATATCCATTGGGTCCTTTGATACCTTCTAGAGTGTTGTTATTCCATCTGATGAGAATCTCTTGGAAGCCATGGCATCCTGGAGGTCATGATCGAGGTCTCGAAGCAGAGTTCCTTTTCTTGTGTCAAGCTTGTTAAACAATGAAACAAGGTCTTAGAGAAGAGTTCCTTTTCTTGTGTTAAGCTCGTTAAAACATGAAATAAGGTCCTTTGAGCATAGTTCTTTTCTTGTGTCAATCTCGTTAAAAACTTAAACAAGGTCCCTTGAGCATAGTTCTTTTCCTATGTCAATCTTGTTAAAAAATGAAATAGATCCATTTCCAATTCGAGTCTTTGATTAGATCTCATAAATTCCTAGTCGAGTCTTTCACTTGATCTCATAAATGAACCTTCATTTCATCCACCTGTTAGTAACCAATAGTCTACATAGGTGAATGGAATGAAGCTTGGGGGGCATGTACCTCGAATTGAGTCATTATGTTGGGGGCATGCAAACTTATTTAAAGGATACGTTTTCTTCGTTTAAAGCTTATGTATAAATGAAATAAATTTCAAGCATAGGTTCCCATGTTTCAATATTGTTAAAAAATTAAACCATTATCATCCTATCTATCATGCTTACCATTTTTATCATCCCGTTTCTACCGGATGAGCCTTTGTTTTCTCGTTCCATTGTCACCACCCGCTTGGCTAATCATACACTTTCACTTGGTGTTTTTCCCTTTCCTAGGGAACAATTGTGATGAGTGGCGTTATTAGCCAGCCTCTTGACCTCTATGTGTTTTGAGAAGTTCTATCATGACTGGAACCAGTTGGTACTCTTTATACCACTCATTCCTCTAGGAGGAATTTTCAGACTCCCTAAACATGAAAAAGTTCTTGAGCACTTGTCTTTTCGAACTCATTAAAGTAAATGAAAATACATCTACTCAGTATAAATTTAACCCTTTTCTGGACTGAGATAGACTAACTACAAAAAAGGAATACCTTAGTTGAACATGGCTAAGAGGTTCTCCTAAGTATTATTTTGTACCTTTTTGGACTCAAGAGACTATATACGAAAATGAACCTTTGGAGTTTTCTTTTTTGCCTCTTTTTCAAACTCTCTAAACATGAAAAACGAGTCGTGTTAGACCTTCATTGGAATCGCAAAAACATCAAACATAAATGGAATCATCAAACATGACGGGATCAAACCACTCGTTCTCAGGGTTTGTTAAACATACTTGGAGGGATTCATTTGAAGGATGAATTTACATATAAAGCATATGTTATCTTCCTCAATATTGTTAAAAAATAAAGAGGTATCGACCAGTAATAGTTGGGGAATTTGGGAAAATGGGATATTCCACCTATTATGGCAGTGAGACAATCTTGAACATGACACTCTTTGACTTCATCTCCATGGTTGTTAGGTTGGGAAATCTACTTGTCTTTTGGTTCATCACACCATATGAAAGCCTTCACTTTCCTTTTGGGTCAATGCTTCCAACTCCATTCAATGTCTTCGGTGTGTTCAAGATAAGTCATTTAGTTGATATATACTACAATACTCTTAAACCTTCATTCCATGTTTATCATTCCTGAACCAGTTCCACATCAAAATCATTCTGTCTCAAATCATGATTCCCATTTTGTGTTGTTAATGGGCGATACCTCAAGGCCCTCCTATGATGGGTTTCTTCCTATCGACATCAACTAATTATCCAAGAAGTTGACTTAGAAACTCTTCCTTTAGTACCTTGGTACTTTCATACATCAATGGAAGGTATACTCTCTCTCGGTGACATGCTTACATCATTGGCCTTCGACCGATAGGTTTTGTGTGGTTTTTGATTTCAACTCATTCATTCACACCATACGGATGGTATTGTAGTACCTTGAGATCCATTAACATCATCAGTGGTTTCTCTTGCATTTGTTAATGACTTACATCATTGGACGGTAATTAGATGGTGTCTTCCATGATCGAATTCAATTCCTTTATTCACATGGTTAGACTCATACATTGGATGATCGAGTGAACAAGATAGAAGACCCCATATCTAGTTTCATCCACCCAGTTTGCGATTTTAGGATTAATTCGAGATTACAAAGCATGATGGATATGATCATACAAATAGTTATCCAATCATGGGTCTTGTTATCACAATATACATTTAACATGTTTAAATCCTTTTTTAGAAAATGTTGATAGTTGGAGTGTCTGCCTTTAAAATTTTAATAAATAGGGAAAATTTCTTAATAGTAGGGTTGACAACATTTTTTCGAAATTTGAATAAATACGTAAAGAAATTTTTAGTCATTTTACAAGTAGTAGAAGGACTCAAAACCTACATCGTACTCTCTCCATTGGAAAGTGCTCTGAACAGGCTTTCCAAAGGTATGTGGAAGTCCAAAAAACGACTCCTAGATCAAAAGATATGTCCTGTTGAAGTTTAAGGGTTTGTAGCCTTTGAAAGGAATGAATATCAAAGGTTCGAGGCACATTGGTGATTGGAGATCGGAGGTCCAAAGTAGATCAGCGATCACGCATCAGAGTTCCATGGCATATCAAAGATCGGGGAATCCACGAATCAAAGAATGTGACAACTGTTAAAAAGTGTGATATGCAAATGTGTCGTTAGTGTTAAAACCACTGGGGAGCGCCAATACAGGTTAACAAATGATTTCATCACAAAACCAAAGGAGGATGGGCCATTTTCTCTCTCCTCTAGCAGGACACGTGGTAGCGGATGATTAGCTCCGATAAGGGACACATGGTGAAATATTATTGGTTCTGTTAAGGGACACATGGCAGAATATGATTGATTTCGATAACGCCACAGTGGCATCAGACATCAACATGATGTGGTGGTACAGAAGGACATGGCAGGAAATTTTGGCATTTTGAGGGGTCCTAAGGGAGAAATTAGAATGACACGTGTCACCACTCACAAGGTGCAATTTGGACTAATGACATCATATCAAAGGTCGTATATCGAAGGTTGTGGAATATCACAGCTCCAAAGTAAATCTTCTGATTGGAAAGTTTTGATGAGAGGGGATTCGATATTGGGACTGGCACATGGTTGTAAGGGTTCAAAGAAACTTGGGCGCTAAAGCACTAAACAAAGAAAATGGCCCTTGGAAGCGAATAAAATGCCTTAGCACCTCAAGGCTAAGCAGTAGGTCACAACCCTCAATCCTATGGTGAAGAAATGCAGGAGGGTCTAAATAAAAAGGAGCCAGGATAAAATCAGAATTCGCATTAAGTTACGTTATTAAGGGTTTCCCATATGGCATTAACTCGATAGTCATTTTATATAAAAAACCAATTCCAAAGGATCTAAGCATCAAAAGCTGAGGATTATTGGTGAAATAATAAGGTGATAAATTCTCCGATAAGACCATACAAAGATGAAGTCGTATGAGTAAGCAGTTGTTGAATTGCAAGAAAAAAGGGATTGGTTGTTTGAAATGGAAGCTCATATTTTTGTGAAAACAACTCTAGCCACTCTAGATCCAAAGGTAAAGGATCATAATCAATGAAATAATTTCTAGATTTGAAGGCTAAAGATTTTCCAGCAGAATTGAAGAAGAATGAAGGAGAAATTTTGATGGATTGTTTCAGAGGGACCTGTTATGCTAGCATAACTGCTAAACTACAGTTTAGGGACCTGTTATACTTTCAAGGGAGGCAGTTGAGCAAATATTTCTTTTTCCTAAATACAAATATATTTTCCTATAGTTATTCTAAGAAAGACAGCATATTCTTAAGTTTATCTTTGCATACATGAACTTGAAAGAAATTTAAAATAGCCCAGTTTCTATAATTATGTGATGACTATTATTTTGAAAAACTGTTATGTAAGAACTATATAAACAATTTATGAATATTTAAACAAGGTTGGTTTTTATTTGAAAAACACTTGTAGTCCAAATATATTTGAGCAATCTTGAATGTATTCATAGTGTTTAATGAACATTTAGTAGGAAATTCATGTGTTACTTCTCACTGTCAATATTTTCTCTGTTATGTAATTGTCTTCTTCTATGTTTGAGAATGCTAGTTTATGAGATTGGATTTCATTGATGCTCCTCTCTTAAATTATTAGTCATTAATATTTGTTATTGTAGTAATATATAAACTTTGTTTTCCTTTAGTTATCTTTCTTCCAAATCTTCCAAATAGTCAAAGGACTTGTGAATTTCATGCTTTATACAACCTTCTCATTGGAGTTGTGATCTTATTGTTTAATAGCTAGGCTCCATGCCCAATGGTTTTGAAGATCACCCAACCAATTTATTCCTAGATCTAAATCTGGCCATCTGAACTCAATTGCACAAAAGCTTCTACTACAGTGTGTAGAAAATATGATGCTAGGTTAACCCGATAATGCAATATCATTCAACGAAGAATACTATAACCTACTTCTACTATCAATTTGTGGAAGCTCAAAGATCGAGCTGAACAATATAACAAGAAGAAGAAGAATCAATGGCACAATACACATGAAAATACTTTGGGGAAAGCCTCAACTAAAAACCCCACACTATTGTATTATCATACATGGTGGAAATACATGAATTATACAAAGCCTTAGCTCTCATAGCTAGCCAACTCTCAGTACAATCCTCATAGATGCTCATAGGCAATCTTGGCTTCTCTCAAGCCTTCCTATCTGCCCTCCAAGCTACTATTTCCTTATGCTATTCCTCTGGGATGATCTTCACCTCACCAAGTGGATGATCTCCTACCAAGTGGATGATCAAGGCTCCAAAATTGTGTAATCTTCAAGGATTATTCCTTGACTGCATGCATGAGTTTTCTTTATAAGAAAACACATGCAATTGATAGTACACTGTCCTTGACTTTAATCTCGACTAGGTCTTTCTCAAAATAGACATGCATGAGTTTCGGATGAGGGAATCTTCAGTTAACTGGAGTAGCACTAGTTGAGTGCATGCATGCATCAACTGATTGTTAACTCTCTATTAGTTCCTCAAATAGTTTGGAAGTAATTTAACTGGAATTAACTCAATAAACCGAGTTAACTAATTACAACTCAAATATAACTCAATCTTATCTCCTTAATTTAAGGGATAACTCTTGCATGACTTCAGAAAGACTTCTAACTTGAATTTCTCCAACTAATTAATTCAAAATGAATTAATCAATTATTTCCAAGTATCAAGGACAAATTTAATTCAAGGACAAATTAAATTGGAATATTCTTGTTGCCATATTTCAACAAAGTGACCATAGGTTAGCTGAGTTTTACAGAGAGATACCTCTCTTGGTTGAAGGGTCATCTTCAACCTAAAAGAGGTTCTGAGGTTACCTTAGGGTTTTCCCTACAGCCATGGTTTTCCCTGAGTGATAAAATTTTGGTGCCATTGTCGGGGAATGAAAAGCATATTTTTTCCCCAAAGAATTTTATTGTTGAACATCAGATCTCTGAGGGAAAACATAGATTTGTATATCAGTTTTTGCTTTAGTGACTCAAATTTCAAGAATCCAGAGGTAGGAAATTCCATTGTGACTCTATTGTCAGAGGGACTCATAGCTTAGATGATTCAATGGTTAATATACTAGGACAATGAAGAATTTAGACACTACTACTATTGTTTCGAGGTATGCAAGTATAGATTTTACAATTACTCTTCGTTTTCCTAATCCTTTACCCAAGGATGAATACTTTTTGAGGAATGGTAAAAAATTTGAGCTTGAATTTAAGACATATTTAAAATTTCCATGCCTTTACTGATCTTGTTAGAGTCAAATATGAAGATGCTTTATTAGACATTTTTATGATTCATTCCAAGGAAATTGCAGAAGTTGGGTTGAAGGTTTGCTTGCAAAATATATAATATTTTTTCTAGCTTTTTGGCTCATCTTTTTTGGAAACATGGATGGAGAAAGAAGAATATGTAGTCAACCCTATTTCCATTCAAGGTTTTAAAGAATGTGTGTACACTAATAATGAAGTGGATGAAATTGTTTCTTCATTTTTGTTTTCTTATTTAATGTCATGCAAATGTAGGTCGAAAGATAAAATTTATTTTTTAGAAGAGTTGGCCAAGGACATTGAAATCACGATTGAAGCTTTAGAAGGTCAGAATTTACCCCATATTTTTCCATTTCAGGATCTTTCTTTTGAATTTTCATTTCAGCAGAAGCAACAAGTTATATTTCCACCCCTTGGTTTTAAGAATGGAAATTATTATGACTTTAATCATGAGCTTGACAGTTCATAGCTGAAGTAAAAGGAACAATTAAATCATTAGACAAGATGTGGTTTTCATGTTTTCTAAGACCCTGTAGCTAGTCTACTAGAATATTTAGTAATGGTAGAGTTTGTTTTGTTTATCAACAAAGGGATTAGATTCAGATTCCAGATTGAGTTGCCATTTCCTAAATTTTTTTGTATAATTAAAGAAATTGTGAGTAGAAATCAGTTAAGAAACCATTTACTTGCATGGTTGCATTTGGTTTTTGATGTCACGTAATTGGGTTGATACATTTAGTAGGTTAGAGTAGTAAATCGCATTTAATAAGTGTGTGTTTTCAGTATTGAGTTTTTCAATTTCAATTTTTAGTTTTTAGTATGCAACAGTGTGTGGATGAATTTTCTAAAGGACTTGAAGCCCCAAGCGAAGGCCCTAAGGTTATGTTGATATTCATCAAAAAAATAAGAAGTTTTTTAGAAACAATTGTATTTTCTACTTTCAAGTACAGAGTTTTTAAAATCATCTCTTAAAAAGATGAAATTCTATTTCTCAGTGAGTTTTTCTTTCATCTAAATTTTGTAATGGATGAGGCAATTGGTCTACGGAGGGTTCTTGCTCCCATCATTGATTGACAACATCCCCGTGGAGCAAACTGTTACCAAAATAAACATTTCACATTTTTAAATCTTTTTTGGAAAATGCTGATAGTTGCAGTGTTAACATTTAAAATTGTAATAAACATGGAAAATTTCTTGAGAGCAGGGTTGTCAACATTTTTTGGAAATTTGAATAAATAAGTAGAGAAGTTTTCAGTCATTTTCCAAGAAAAAGAAGGAATAAAAAGCTACATCAGACCCTCTCCATTGGAAATTTCTCTAAACAAGCTTTCCAACGGTATGTGGAAGTCTAAAAATGGACTCCTGGATCAAACGATATGTCTTGTCGAAGTTTAAGGGTTTGAAGCCTTCAAAAGGAAGGAATATCGAAGGTCCAGGAGACATTGCCGATCACATATCAGAGGTCCAAGAGACATCGTCAATTACACATCGGAGGTCCAGAGAAGATCAACAATCATACATCAGAGGTCCACGACATATCGACAAATCAACGAATTAGAGAATGTGACAACTTTTAAAAAATTGTGATATGAAAATATGCCTATACTGTTGAAACTGTCGGGCAATGTTGATACCGGTTAAAAAAGGATTTCATCATGAAACCAAAGGAGGATGGGCCCTTTCTCTCCCCTCTAGTAGGACATGTGGCAGCATATGATTGGTTCCGATAAGGGACACATGGAAGGATATGATTGGTTACAATAAGGGACACATCGCAGAATATGATTGGTTTTGATAAGGGACACATGGTGGAATATGATTGGTTCAAATAAAGCTACAATGGCATATGATGTCAACATGATGTGGCGGTACAGAAGGACATGTGGAAAGGCATTTTTGGTGTTTTGAGGGGTCCTAAGGGGGAAAATCAGAGTGACACATGTCACCACTCACGAGGTGCCACATGGTCTGATGAAGTCATATCAGAGGTCGTATATTAGAGGTTGATGAATATCACATATCCAAAGTAAATATTGGGATAGACACATGGTCGTAAGAGTTTAAAGAAATTCAGGCACTAAAGAAATTAATAAAGAAAAATGGCCCTCGATAGTGAAAAAAATGCCTTAGCACCTTAAGGATAGGTGGTAGGTCACAACCCTTAGTCATATGGTGTAGAAATGTAGGAGGGGCTAAAGAAAAAGGAGTTAGGGAGATATCATAATTCGCATTAAGTTACGTTATAAAAGGCTTCTGATATGGCATTTACCTGATATTCATTTTATATAAGAAAAAAAAAGCCAAAGGAGAAATGCATAAAGGGTTGAATATTGGTGAAACTATAAGGTGGAAACTTCTATGATAAGACCATACAGAGAAACGAAGTCGTATGAGCTAGAAGTTGTTGAATCAAAGGAAAATAGGGATTGGTAGTTTGAAAGGGCAGCTCACAGTTTTTGTGAAAACAACTCCAACCACTGCAGATTCAAAGGCATAGGATCAACATTAATGAACCAATTTGTATATTTGAAGGCTAAAGATTTTCCAACATAATTGAAGAAGAATGAAGGAGCAGTTTTGATGGATTGTTGCAGAAGGACCTATTATGCTAGAAGAAATGCTAAACTACAATTTAGGGACCCATTCTACTTTCGAGGGAGGTAGTTGACCAGATATTTCTTTTTCCTAAATATAAATATATTTTCTTATAGTTATTCTAAGAAAGACGAAATATTTTTAATTTTATCTTTCATACATGAACTTGAAAGATATTTAAAATATCTTAGTTTCTGTAATTATGTGATGACTATTATTTTGTAAAACTATTATGTAAGCACTATATAAATAGTTTATGAGTATTGAAACTAGGTTGGATTTTATTGGAAAAACACTTGTAGTCCAAATATATTTGATTAATATTGAATATATTCACAGTGTTTAATGAGAATTTAGTAGGAAATTCATGTGTTACTTCTCGTTGTCAGTATTTTCTTTGATATATAATTGTCTTCTTCTATGTCTGAGAATGTTAGTTTATGAGATTGTATTTCATTGATGCTCCTCCCTTAAATTATCATTCATTAATATTTTTTATTCTAGTCATCTATAAAATATGTTTTCCTTTAGCTATCTTTCTTCCAAATCTCCCAAACAGTAAAAGGACTTGTGAATTTCATGCTTTGTACAACCTGCTCATTGGAGCTATGATCTCATTTGTTTAATAGATGGACTGTTTAATAGATGGACCCCATGTTGAATGGTTTTGAAGATCACCCAACCAATTTATTCCTAGATCGAAATCTTGCCATTTGAACTCAATTTCGCAAAACCTTCTACTACAGTAACCATAGGGTAGTTGAGTTTTACAGAGAGATCACTCTTCGAGTTGAAGGGCCAAATTCAATCTAAAACTTGGTTTTGAGGTTACCTTAGGATTTTTCCCTGTAGCTAGGGTTTTCCCTGAGTGATAATAGGTCCACCCTTTATCATCAATGGACATATCTTATTGAACCTTGTACATGTAATGTTAGCTTATGTGTTGAGTATGGGTATGCCTCCCTCAACAAATATATCATGATGTAAATGTATTGTAACAAATGATGATCCAACCAATTTTTGTTGATCCTAAATTGTCACGAGGTAAAGCACTTCAGTGATCAACCACATTTTTTGACTTTTCTCTTTAGGGGGGAATCTGTTATAGGCTATTTTTTCACATATGGTCAATAGGACTACAAACTAGATCAGTCAACATCCATGAACACCTTGTCATCATCCCTACTCAAATATCTAAGCATGAATCTCTCAAATCCCTGAGTTTCTGACCTTGTCTACTTCATTCTAGTGCTTTTAAGGCCCAATGCACCCTAGCCCTTTAGGGACCTTCTTTGGGTGGTAAGTTTCTTAGTTCTGCACCTGCTCCAATCAGAGAAAGTTTTCCCTTACTAGGGCTGTGTTGATTCTAGAAATTTAGGAAAAATAAAAAGAATCCGGAAGCTTTCTCTTCTAGAATCTTCCAGGAATTGTTTCAACCATTTACCTTAGATAAGAACTTTGAATCTTATCTCCCCTACCTTGAAGTTTTCACTTGTAATCCCTTGAGCTCATCCTCTCATCAAGAGTGGATCTCAAGCCTACATTGGTAAATGGATAAGAATTCCTAAACTACCATCCTATCCTATATATTTACTACCTTCCATAAGCTAGAGGTTGGATTTTGGAGACTAATCATACCCTTATGTTGCTGCTTTGATCATAATAGAGTTATCATTCCCATGCATTAGGGTGGTTTGAGGTGTACATTGTGGCAAGGAAGGACAGGTCAAATTGGAAGGATCTCTACAAGATCAACATCCAATTTTTGTTGTAAACTCTCTCCCTTTCATATGAATACAAAGAGTATACCATTTTCCTACATGTGTTATGCTATGCTTATGTATATGTGTTTCAATGCTATGTTGATCCATTGAATAAAATGATTGGATAATGTTACATAAATGTCATAGATCTTTGGCTTGTGTTGATTGTTTGTGCAGGTTCTAATTATAGCAATTGGAGCTACAGTTGGAGCTGACAATCCAAGAGGAGAGAAGATCTTGCAACAGATCACAAGTAAGAATCTTTCCATTCTCCAATTATTCTAAGGAAAAATGTATAGTCATTGAAATCTATTGTTCTAGACCAGGCCACTAGCTCTAGGGAAGATACTTCGGTCTGCAGCCATAGATTCCGTATAAAAAATATCATATGATTTAACTCCCTAAGTACAGTTAACGAAGTGGAATCAAAGAACCAAAACTTTACTAACCTCCCTCAAGTGCTAACATACCCTTAGGAGCTAACCAACCACTCTAAGTGCCAAACCCCTGAAGTAACTTAGCCTTTCACTATCCTAAGCTTTCATTTGCTCCATTGACAAGGAAAGCCAATGAATGAGACCTTTCAGTCACTCTCATGAGCCTGCATCCCAACAATGGTAGCATTTTTCACTCAGTTCTGTTCCAATGACCCCAATATCTCAACCACTTTTTCAATGATAGCACCCATACCTCTCCCCATAAGTTAGCGAAACTCTCAACGATGATAAATAATAAGGAGACAAGGCCTCTAACACAAAATTTGAATAAGGACCTAACATAATCCATCCTAACCATGAGAGGCTGTCTATCAAACACATCTTGAACATGTAATGTATAGGTCATAAATACACATTTGAACATATGGGCCTCATACTTATCTGAGAATCATCAAGAAGGTTTGATGCCTTCTCACAATATCTGCATTATCATCTATTAGGTCATACATTCATTTACTAATCAAAACATGATGGGAGATGTTGGCTTCGGCGTCTTAGAGCCAAGTTCGGAGTTAGGCTTCACTAACCAACAAAACCCTATATTACCAGCCCTTTCGATAATGACCTACAAAGGGCGGAACGCAATCTCACCTGAGGTAATATGGGGGGGATGCTAGAACTAGGTTTCTTCACCTAGAGGGGTATGAGTGTGGTTGTAGGGTTTCTCATGATAAAGGGATCATTTCGACCATTACGAACCAGTAACTTGTATAAACACAATTGTAAACAATTTCCTTACTTAACAAACCTATAAGATGCACTTAACTACTTCAGCATGTGTTATTTAATGTAAGAAACACATTCAAGTCTTCGTGATGCAATTACATGTAAGATAAGCTAAAGAGAAATAGAAACATACATAAATACATAAAATGTAAAGTAGATATCAGAACAAAAATATGCTTCAAAATTCTCTTTTATTACTTTAGTTCTTCAATAATACAGTGTTCTGACCTTGCGCACTTAGCTGTAGGGGTCTGCACACACAGCTGCATACTTACCAAAGTCTTCACACACACAACAACATAAGCCTTCTCCTTCACCCAAATACAGAAGATTACAGATTCTAAAGACAAGTATCACTTCATAAGATACTCTATTCTATTGCTTTAGACAAGCTAAGACATCCCTTTATATACTTTTTTCCTATTACAATACCATGGTCGACAAACCATGGGCAGAGCTCAAAACAATACAAAAATTAAGGGGCTTTGACCTTCCTATAACCCCTCGACTCCTAATGACCTGCACGCTATGCACTCTGCTCAAAATGTGGAGGCTTTTACGAAACTTAGTCAAAATTAGACCTAGGGGACCCTATCCCAATAGGAGACACAACTTAAGTTTGTCATAAAACCATGCTTATAACTAGCATATAATCAAAATAATAATAATGATAGAACAACTATCAAGCCACATAATAAAAATCATGAATATTCATCAAAATATATGGGATAAAAAGCTCTTATTAACATATGAAAAAGCCAACCAAGTCAGGGAATTCCATGTACCACCCAACCATATATTGGGTTGAACCAAATCTTTCTTTTAGCTAGTCACCCTTGTGCAATATTCCAAGCATGAATGTGGGACTCACAACAAAACCAACCAGGGATTCTGAGGCTTTACCATGTATCCTGTCATTAGTGGTCAAGGGATTCCTAGGCTTGGAACCCTCTACTATACAACCAGGCTTTACCATGTGTCCTGTCATTTCCTGTCAAGGGATTTGGTGAGCACTAGAATTGTATCAATAATGATGCAACTCCTGGGCTACCTACTTTACTCTTATCAACCAAGTAGTTTGTAACAAACTTGGAAGCATCGGTGCTATATGCACAAGTACTAGTTCTCACTGTAGGTTGTCACTGGGTCAGCCGACACAAGATCACTAGGATCTTAAGCCAACTTCTATGGATTCTAGAAGAAGATCTATATGTGATGAAAGGAAAGAAAAATTACCCTACATATGCTATTCTAATTGCAGAAAGGAGAAATACTGAAATGTAAAGCAAACCTAGTAAGCCCTAATTAACTAACTAATTCTAATTTTATAGAAAGAACTATGAAAACCATGAAAGGAAATCCATTACCTACTCAAGGAAGTAAACAACATCTAAATATGCTACTTTTTGAAGTAAATAAGCAAAAGACATATTTTTGGATTTTCATGTATCTTTATGTGAATTTGACATGCATGTAATTTGTTGTGTGTGAGTGTGGTAGCGAATAGGTGGCATTGAACGACAATTTTGGGACTTGAGAGGGTGTAAGATGGTGTGGACGGGTCATAGGAGGTCTCTAGTGGCCTTCTGGAGGCTTTTCCCACACTTGGCCTTCGAATAAAGCCTACTAGAAAATCTACAGGAGGAAAACATGGAACTACAGGAGGCCTAAAGGAGGAGGCCAAGAGCAGTTCTCACTGTTTTGAGGGTGTCAGAGTGGGTGAGAAAGGTCGATGAAGGTAGGAATGAGGTGTTAGGGCACCTAAGGTCTACAACAAATCCCCAAGAGAGAGAGAGATGATTGGATTTTCTCAAGGAGAGAGGAAGAGGTTCTATGGAAAAATGCAGGAAACTAGGGCAGAATTGAGGTGAGATTTGGGAGATCTATAGGGCATTAGATGAAGGGTGTGATTAATGATAAGCTAGCCTACTACTAGAGGACATCTGTTGCATAGAAACTGAAAATCAACTAAGGAAATCAAGCAACAAGTGAAATGAATACATTTAGGAAAAACAAAGTTTTGCATAAAAATGATCTAAACTATGATCTATGAAAGGAAATGCTGAGAAATGATATAGGAAAGGAAAGCATGAAAGAAGACTATTACAAATCAGGAGGTGAGCATGATGAAGAAGATCTAAAGCAAAGCAAAGCTGGACTTATTAATCTAATAGAAAGCTGCAAACACTAGAAGTCATATGAATGAGGAAAATCTGTGTTTTTGGGGAAGCAAGAGAGTCTTTGCCTCAAATCATGGTCCTAGAGGGAGGAAGAGAGACCAAGGCACTATTGTTAGCCTTTTGAATATTTTCTGGTCACTGTTTAACCTGCTATAGAAAGCACAAATGGAAGCAAACTACTAAACCATCAAAAGCAACCTATTCTTAACCATGCGAGAAACACATCTACTCGCAAACTAATCTACAAACTGAAACAAAGCATACAAATACAAGTAAAGAGGAGCTTGGCTGCTTGGATTGGGCCCTAACCCAAGAGCTTCAGCCCTCTGAGGTAACTCAGTGTTAGCTCAAAAAGGGTTCCATCTTAATTTTCAAAACAATAGCAAGATTACATGAAATTGTCACAAAATAATAAGCTTGAAATTTGAGCATAGTTTACATAAGCAAAAATCCGACCCTAGTGAGGCCCTAGGCCTCTCTACATATAAAAATGAAGCTACCAACAACTTCCTTAAAATCAGGGAGGCTTGGCTCCCAAAACTCAAGATAATCATCAGTCATCCTCCATTTGCTCGGCTGCCTTCTATTGTGTGATTCGGTTGCTTGTACTCCGAGCTAAATGAAAGGGAATTCGAATTGAGGAGTAATAAATGAGGGGGATTCCCTCCTATAAATCCTCTCCTCAGTCCAGTTCAAGTTATTGCTGCCATTTTTCCACTGGATCCTTGACTTTGACCTCGAAATCCATCAATAATCTGCATTAAATACATGTTAGACCACATGGCACAATAACTAACTCAACTCACTCTATAAGCATAAATATAATTAGAAAATCATGTAATAAGCTAAGAGAATGGTTGATTTGACTAGGTTAGGAGGTAAACTGAGGCCATATAATTACCCATTTATGAGGCTTGTAGGTTTTAACCCCATACATAAATTACCTGCATACGAATTCTAAAACATAGAAAATAAACAATGCGAGAGCATAACACATAAAACAAATACACACAGAGATTTTCCCCTGGATCCAAAAACTGGGACTACCAGCTTGATTTTTCATTATGTTCCTTTCAATGTTCTAATACATATTTATACATGCCGAAGCATCCAATACCATGGATCGAAAACCATCACGTCCAAAACCATGGACCAAAAACCATCGCGTCCAAAAAACATGTGCAAAAATCATGCACAAAACCATAGGTGGGTCCGCCCAACCTAACATAGGTTCCAAAACCAAAATTTTTTGGGCGCTGCCCCAGATCCCATAAAGTGGGGTTACGGGTACACCTCAAACCCCCTGTGATACCCCCCCCGCTACATAATTAGCGCAACAAAGGAGGGGCTCCGTCCCCACTCTAACCCCACGGTTATCTACGTGGGCTAGTCGTGGAAAGAATATAACAGAACCCAACATTCTCCCACTTGTTGTTTTCTTTCCACAAGGGGCCACAAGAGAGCTTAGTCATTTTTCTAGTCCTGAAATGCTCATTGTCTCTCTACACCAAGAGAACTTCTCAGAGCTCACGAATTTTGTCAATGCATCTGCAGTATTCTTCAAAGTGTCCACCTTTACTAGCAACACCTTTTTGTCTTCTATCATATCCCTCACAAAGTTACATTGAACATCAATGTGCTTTGTCTTTAAATGATATGCAAGGTTCTTTGCCAAAAGATTGCACTTTGGCTGTCACAGTCTATCCTTATAGCTCCCTATACTAACCCCATACTTGAACACAATCTCTACAACCAAACTGCTTCCTTGCTTGCATGAGTGGTTGCCATGTATTCTGCCTCTGTAGTTGATAGTGCCACTACAGACTATTTCTTACTCATCCAACTGACTGCACCTCCAAATAGGTTAAACACATGCCCACTTGTAGATCTTCTCTGATCTAAATCTCCATCCCAGTTTGCATCAACAAAGCCATGAATATCCAACACTTTGTCCAATCCTAGTTTTCCTTGGTAGCACAAATCATAAACACTAGTGCCACACAAATACCTGAAAATGCACTTCACCATTGTCCAATGCCCCTTCCCTAGTTTTGACATAAACCTGCTCAATACTCCCCCTGTATGTGCAATGTCTAGTCCAGTACAGACCATTGCATACATCAGGCTACCGACTGCACTTGCATATGGAACACGGGACATGTCCTCTTCCTCTTCTTGTGTCTTGGGACACTGTTCAGCAGATAACCTCACACCTACAAGAATAGGAACCTTCACCGGTTTATATCCTGCATATTAAACCTCTGTAGTATTGTCTCGACATACTTCCTATGGTCTAACCAAAGCTTCCTCTTTGCCTGATCTCTTTTAATTTCTATGCCCAAAATATAGTTTGTAGCACCAAGATATTTCATGTCGAATTTGGAGGACAATTGGGTCTTCAAATCCTGGATAATGTATTTTTCATTTCTAACTAGCAACATATCATCCACATACAAGACCAGATAAATAACACGGTTGCCAATTAATTTAAAATACACACAGTGATCTGATTTTCTTCTGGTGAAGTCAAGTCCCCGTATAAATGTATCAAATTTCTGATACCACATCCTTGGTGACTATTTTAACCCATACAAAGACTTATTTAACTTGCATACCAGTTCCTTCTTACCCTTCATCACAAAGCCTTCAGGTTGCTTCATGTATATTTCCTCTTCCAGATCCCTATGAAGAAATTTTGTCTTCACATCCATTTGTTCTACCTCAAAATCAAAAGCAGCATCAACAAATAAAATTAATCTAATAGAAGTTACCTTGGAAACAGGAGAAAAAATATCACAAAAATCAATTCCCGACAACTGGGAATAACCTTTTGCTACAACCAAGCTTTGTATTTCTCCACCTTTCCTTCTGCATTTGTCTTCTTCTTGAACACCCATTTGCTACCAATGGGTTTCCTTCCCGCCGGCAACTCCACTAGATCCCAAACCTCATTTTTGTGAAAAGATGCCATTTCATCAACCATGGACTCTTTCCAGAGTTTTCCATCCTCTAAATCTACTACTTCCTTCATAGTTCTAGGATCATCATCAGTAATAGATAAAACAAACTTTGAATAGAAAGCATACGGACTATACCTTTCTAGCTGCCTTCTTTCTTGAATTGATCTTCTCACACCCAAAGTTTGTGGCTCTTCATCTTCTGATTCCTCCTCTGCTGTAGAGTTTGATTCTTCCTTCTTAAGCTCAAACTCTATCTTCTTAGGTTCCTTTGGTTGGACTTCATGTTTAATAACATATTTCACCTCTCTGAACACCACATCTCATCTGTACACAACCTTCCTTGTTATTGGGTTCCAAACCTTACAGCCCTTTGAACCATCCTTATACCCAATAAAGATGCACTTTTCAGATTTACTATCCAACTTGGTTCTTTTCTCCTTTGGAACATGTACATATGCATCACATCCAAATACCCTTAGATGTGAAAGAGAGGGTTTCTTACCAGTCCATACCTCTTATGGAGTCTTATCCTCCAACGCTGATGAAGGTGACATGTTGACAAGGTATCATGCAGTATCCACCGCCTCTACCTAGAATTCTTGTCCTAACCCGACACCACTGAGCATGCTTCTTGCCCTTTCCATCAACGTCTTCTTCATTCTTTCTGTAACTCCATTTTTCTGAGGTGTATATGGAGTAGTCTTCTGCCATGCTATAACACACTTCTTACAAAATTCTTCAAATTCCTTGCTGCAAAACTCTCCACCATTATCTGTCCATGACACCTTTATCTTCCTCTCTATCTGATTTTCCACGATAGCCTTAAATTCTTTAAACCTATAAAAGGCTTCAGATTTCTTCTGAAGGAAATATATCCATGCATTCCTTGAGAAGTCCTCTATAAATGATACATAGTACACAAACTTACCTAGTGATGGAACCTTCGCACGTCCAAACACATCATTGTGCATAAGCTCTAATATCTGTTTTGCCTTCTTACCACCAAAGGGGAAACTCACAAAATTCTGCTTCCCATATAGACAATTTTCACATAAATCAAAATCCAAAGAGCTATTACTCATACCTTCTACCATACCTTTACCATGAAGTATTCGAAGGCCCTTCTCTCCAATATGTCCAAGCCTTTGATGCCACATCATGGTCTTCTCTCCGGAGACCACTAGATTTTCTGCTCCACTTTCAGGAACCATAGAACTATTGCACCCATCAATAATAGTGCTACCTTCCAACTTGTACAGAGTCCCAATCTGAACTCCTCACATCAATACCAGTGCTCCCCAAACCATTTTGCAGGTATCCTTCTCGAACACCGTTTTTACACCTGCATCATCAAGCTTGCTTACAAAAATCAGATTTTTGGCCAATGCAGGAATATGTAGAACACCCGGAAGTGTTCTAACCCTTCCACCTTGCAACTTCAACTTTACTTTTCCACGACCAATGATTCTAGCCTTCCTATCATCCCCTAAGAAGACATCACCACCATCGTATTTCTCATACTCATAGAACCACTCTCTATGGGAAGTGAAGTGAAAGGATGCACCTGAGTCAATCAACCATGCCTCATGATCTACATGTGTACTTGAATAAGCCAAGTACACAACCCCACCTTCATCTGAGGTGGTTTTCACCTCTGCAGAAGGAGAATCATCAGAGCCCTTTCCTTCATCAGGAGATTTAGATTTACAGTCCCTTTTGAAGTGGCCTTCCTTTCCGCATTTCCATCACACCACCTTTACAGGTTTTCCTGGAGATTTAGATCTCCCACTTGATGACTTATTTTTGTTTCTATTATGGGACCATCCCCGTACAAACAAGGCATCACCATTCTGGCTCTCCATATTTTTCTGTCTCATCTCCTCCACCAGTAAGGATGAGACTATTTCATCAAAATGCAAGGCAATTGCACTGCTACCTATTACAATAACCAAACTATCCCATGAATCTGGTAGAGAACTCAACAAATTGATGCACTTATCTTCATCTGAAATTTTAATATCAATAGATTCTAACTAACTTACCATAGTATTAAATGCATTTAGATGCTCTATCACCGAGTCTCCATCTTTCATCCTTAGGTTATACAACTTTTTCCGCAAGAACAGTTTATTCACCAGAGACTTAGATTGGTATAAAGTCCCTAACTTGTCCCACAAAGCCTTCGCTGTAGCTTCCCTTGATACATTCATAAATATTGAATCTGAGACACACAATTGTATTGCGTTCTTTGCCTTCCAATCCAACTTTTTCCATTCTTCATCGGACACTCCTATTGGTTTAGTACCTGGATCTACTGCGATCCACTAATCTTTATCCACCAACAGATCCTCCATCTTGAGTTTCCACAACTCAAAACTTTGACCATTAAATTTCTCGATCTCTATAATTCCATTGCTCACCATCTTCTTTCACCAACAGAATCAATCTCGCAGATCTCCCACTGAACAGGGTCTACCATAGGCCTGAGCGAAGCCCCTCAGCAACAAAGGTGTCCCCTTGAAGCCAAAACTGCTATGATACCAAATGTAGGTTTTAACCCCGTACATAAATTACCTGCATATGAATTCTAAAACACAGAAAATAAACAATTCGAGAGCATAACACATAAAACACATATACACAGAGATTTTCCCTTGGATCCCAAAATTGGACTACCAGCTTGATTTTTCATTATGTTCCTTTCAATGTTATAATACATATTTATACATGCTGAAGCATCCAATGCCATGGACCGAAAACCATCACGTCCAAAACCATGGACCGAAAACCATTGTGTCCAAAAAACATGTGCGAAAATAATGCACAAAACCATAGGTGGGTCCGCCCAACCTAAAATAGGTTCCAAATCCAAAATTGTCCGGGGTGTTGAGGGAAATATTCCCCTAGGGCTTTTGGGTGGAAACCCTAGCAGACTGAAAGTTGTCTAAACAGAGAAACACACATTCACACAGCCATTATGCTATTATAAGAAAATTCTATAGTGAGAGGGGCATACCTCAGGTCCTACGTTCGAGAAGTTCCTTTAGGGTCCAAACCCTTCTTCAAGTCCCTTTCGTTCCTTTGTCCTGCAAAACAACCAATTCCAAAGAATATAGTAGTATATGGACAAAGACTTATAAAGAAATCATCTTCATGTTATAAAAGAAGGTAGTTAGTTATGAACTTTAAACAACCATTCACATATGAATTCAAACATGGACATCATAAACATAAATAAGAAGCATATCAGGAACCAAGACGTGTTTCTTTATTATAGACAAATAAAATTTACAAAAGGAGTAATATCACCTGAGTAACCTTTCGCAGGCTCCAAGCAAAGCTTCCTTCCGGATCCGTCCAGCCTCAAGCCTTTAGCATATCTCCTTCCAAGACTCACTCCATGATGCTATAACTAGTGGATGAACATCAACACACAAGGAAACAAGGGTTTCCTGTATAAATGGGGGAAGTGTAGAAGGCACAAGGGTCTTCAGACCTGGTTAGGGGAAAAATTTCAGTATAATAACCTTTCTCTTTCTTCTCTCCTCCCTTAGGCCTTCCCTTTTAGGTCTTTTTATACCTCTCCCAAAGTAGTATTTTAGTTGGGAGTTGGTTGGGAACAGTTGGGCCACGGGCACTAACAGGTGATCAGCAAGTAAAACCCACGATCTCCGCCCGAAAATAAGGAGTTTTATATTTTTTTAAGTGTTTTAATACATATACGCGGGTTGGGTATATGCCTACCCACGTATACACGCGTTTAATTCAGGGCAATGTCTTGTACAAGGAATAAAACACTGTTTTTTAAATTTGAGACCAGGTTTGGAAGGAGGGGTTGCCCTAGGCCATGAGTGCAGCATCACAAACCATAGTAGTGAGATTTGGAGCTATAACAACTAGGTACCTCCATTTTATCCTCTCTAGGTAGATTACAAAATTAGATAGAAAAGGTAATTAGGTTTATCTCATGTAATTAGAAAAAATGATTGTTATCCTTCTTACCTATTTTCACTTCTCACAAATAATATGTTGAATTCATATAAGTATATTTTTATAATGGCTTCAAGTCTTATTGTTGTGCAACCATAAGCCCCAATAATATATTACCTTTACCTATAAACTAAAAAATAAAATAAATATATATATATATATAATAAAATAATTTTAATTTTTAATCATTAAAAAACAAAACATAGTTTTATTATAAAAAGAATTTAGTGCCATTATTAACCTACATACTTAGGTAGCGCCTTAAGTGAAACCAGATTTGAAAATGTGTAGGTTTCCACTTAATATCACAAGATTTCCAAAGTGACACAAAGTTGGTCATCCTTCAAAATACTATATAATACGTTTTTTTAACAATTTCTAGATCATAACCATTGATATTTAGTAAGAATACATCGAAAGAATTGTAATACACCCTTTTACTTTACCATGGATTTAAGAGGTTATAGTCATTTTTGTCGTTATGACTTTCATATACATATGCCTTGATTACACCATTATGAAACAATCCAACATATGCAATTGTCAACATTAGAGCAATATGTTCCCTTTATAAGTTCAAATTTCATGATCTTGCTTAGTGTATTCATATGTTGTTTGAAATTTAATTATATAGTTTAGATTTATGATCTGAAATTTAACTACATGCCTCTTTACCATTTCAAGCAATTGATTGAGTAAATAATCAATTGGACTTGTTATGTATTCAAGTAACTTTAGAAGATGTAGTTAGCCATTGTTTTGTGATGGTGCAAAGGAAGTATCTCTTACTGGTTTATAGGATTATAAAAACACAATTATAGTTTTATAAAAATATATATGTTATTTAATAAATTTTAAAAGTTATATAATTTAAATTAATATATTAATATTATTTATATTGAATATAAATATCTATATAAATATATATAATAATATAATATATATATATATATATATATATTATTAATAAGTGAATTAATCTTTGCATGGGGCTTTGGTTGAGTTTTCAATAATTAAGTTAAAGTTTATAATTTTTATTAGAGGCCAATCCAAATTTATGTTTTTAATATTTTCAATCTAATTGTAGTAAAAAGTTCTAGCATTCTAATTTGTCACTTTCTCTAGAATACTTATCTAATGGATTTAGGGTTACAAATCATCTTTAGAAGGATCTCTTCTTCACTAAACAAGTTTTTCAATTATTTTATGTTTCATATTTTTCAACTTAATAATCAAGAATCATGCCTCTTGGCTAATAGAGAAACCACTTTAGAACCAAGTACTTTGCACATTAATGATAGGGTGGAGTTTAATCCCATCTCATAATGGCATACTTTATATATATAAGGAGGATCCCTAATAAACATTTGGGCTTTATTATAAGCATCCATTTGGTGGGCCACATGCATCGAGATAAGGACAAGAGAAGCGAGAGTTGTACTCAATTGGGCTTAAAATGGGAAAGACGAGTCAAGATCTAGAAAGTACATATTAGTTTTGCATATAAGATGGGGGAATTAATGGGTTCATCATTTTTTGGCAAAGATAGGGATGGTGTGTATCTCATTCCCAAGGCTTCTCCTCCTTAGACTGATGCTTCTTGGTTGTGGTATGACATTATTACATTATGGAAATGCCAAATTCACATTGGGTTTAGTTGTTGATGAGGTATAGTGGTATGTCATCCCCTAGTCCTCCATAAGATCTTGAGCAATATGGACTATTAAATTTAGTGAAGGCTTGTGTGAAATTCAATGGTTCCTAGAAGTGGATAGCTAGGTGTATGGAGATGTTTACTCCATGAAAAGCGAAGGATGGAATGGTAAGCATGACTTTCGATGTTATGATGGGTTTAGTGAGTGGGGAGGTGTTAGGCTTGTTATATGACTAGAATTAATGTAGGGATAGTAAATTTCCATTTTTATTTTTGGTTAACTTGTATTTCGCTTTGAGCACCTTCTTCATTTTTGATAGAGGAAAGTAGAGCAAGTGTGTAGAGGAATATAAAAATTAGGTCTCTACGGATAAACATTTGGAATCAATTTAGATGTTAACCTTGGATGCTACCCAATAATTTTTTTTTTTTTTTGTTTCCCACTTACGGTATCAAACAATTGAGCTTATTATGGTTCGAGGTGACAATGTTTTGGCATGGGCCTCAGTAAAGGATTAACTAGGAAATTACAACTCTTTAGGAAGAATTCCTCCAACTCCAGCTCAAATATAATCAATTGGCTTCTAGTCTTGAAACAACAATAGATCATTATTAAACAACAGATATAGCTTCCGCAAGTTGAGGAGGAAATTAGCTATCTGCGATGCTACATAGAAGAACTTCAACTCAGAAAGGAGCAAGATGCTTAACCTTCCATAGGCTTTGGTAACTCTTTATTTAATGCACACATTTTAATTCCTAACCTAAATATTTTGAGCCCCCTAATCAACTTTGGAATTCATCTTGGGGTGAAGGATCACCCTCATCAATTTTAATTGATATGGTGTGTAATTTTTTATTTTTACTTGGTCTATTTTGGCAGGTATATAATTACAATGATGTTAGAATATATAGTTACTATATAAGTCTAATGATAATTATCAAAATTGAGAAACCATTGGATATGATACTCTTAATATTAGCAAAATTTTCTTACATGATGTGATTTGCACCTCCTACTACAAATTTATAATACAAAATATTTTCTATTCTAGTTAAAAAAATTGAAAATAAACATACATATAAATTTACATTAAGAAAATTTCATTTTTGAATACTGAGATTTATTATTCGTTTATAGATTCTTTTGAATAAATTAAAGTTTGTAATCATAAAATTTAAATTATGTGTAATTTTTTTGTTTTTTTGTTTTTTTCTGTTTTTGCTTTTATAGATTTATGCTTCAATTATAATTATTAAAAATTATAAGTTTCCTCTCTTACAAATTCTTTCTTTGTTAATTAAACTATTTGATACTTTAATAAATATTTTAAAATCAATCTCTTTGTAATTAAAATATTTTATACTTTAATAAATATTTTAAATCAACTCATTAATTTTATATTTTTTTATCTTAAAAGAAAAGTTCCATTAAAATTTATAATTACATTTAGGAAAATTTATTAAATAATTAATATATTTAAAGGTTTTGAATATATTAAAGAAAACACTGAAAACACACATATCCATGTCAACATATTTAAGGCATTGTTAAATATAAATATCTTAAAAACTAAATATCCCACAAGCCATTAGAATTTTGTGCTCCACGTGTAAGTAGTATATAGTGACATGAAATAGTTATTATCATTTTCATTTTAAGGAGGACCAAGATGTTAATCATAATATTTATGCAAGTTTTGTATGCAAGGCTAGGGTGGGTGGAAATATTAGAGAAAATATATTTTCTATCTTAAAACCATAATACACTAATTAAAACAAGTTTGAATAAGAAGGGATAATGCAATGCATAACATTTGAATTTAAATAATCTAATTCCTTATTCTTTAATATTGTCTATGCGATCATTAATCACATATTATAATGTTATTCCTCTTCACTTGGAAATCACAAGCCCACCATGAAAATTGCTAATCCTAAATATGACCTTCTAACAATGCAACTTTCATACATAGACATCAACAAAGTATTTTGGTTTGAGACATATTTTATTATTGAGAAAAATTTCTTGCTCCTTTATGAAGTGCTATTCCTAAAACCCTGCCACTAATTAATTTTCATATTCCTTTGGTTTAAGAAAGGAACCATTGTAGGAAGTTTTTCTTGAATTCTTCTTTCTTGTTCCCTTTATATACATGAACAAAGGTGTTTCCATGTGTTGATGGAAAAAATAACACAACTTAAAATCTCATTAAGTTTAAAATTATAAAACTTTCATTTCCATTGCAAATAATATTCTTGCAACTTTGGTGAAAACCTTATTTTCATACAATATAAATCTAAAAATCCTTCTTGATCTTATGGAAAGTTTTCAAGAACCCTAAATGCTCTCCTATAGTACAAGTGTGCAATTCCAAAAGGACCTTATGCTTGAGTTTGGAATTCTTACATAAATATAGGAAATCCAGACACCACAACAAATCATTCTTCCACACAGATTTATATATTGCACATAGGTCCTCTTATTGTTATTGAATGGTTTTGCAAACCTTTTGATCTTTCTTTCATTCTATCTTTGCTTCCTCCACCTAATCAGAATGTAGAGCGGAAATAACACATAGTAAGTCCTTTGTGTCTTCCTCTTTCCTTGAAAGTGCATCTACCACCATACTTTATTTTCTCTTTTTGTAGAAACTTTCGAAGTCATAACCTAGTGTCTTTGTAACCCATTTTTGTTTTTGTTTTGAATATAATCATTGTTCCATGATTTACATCAAACTATCATAATATATTTTTACCTTGAACTACTTTTCTATTAGGTAAGGGAATCATTTATTAATTACATGTAATATGGTCAAAATCTCCTTTTCACAAATGGGTTTGAGTAAGTTATTTCATTTAAGTTTCTTTTTTTCAAAGGAAAAGGGCCTTCCTTCTTGCATTAAACTCACCAATTCTATGCCTCTAAGCATTAAATTCCAAAATAATGGTTTTTGCGAAGTGAGGTGTAGTGAGGACAATAATTGCACACATAACCTCCTTAACTTTTTCAAAATATTTTGTTTCTTCTCGAGTCCAAGTGAAATACCTCCTTTTTAAATAATTATATTATAGGTGTTGGGATTTTGACCATAATTCTTGAAAACTTGTTGTAATAACATATAATCATAATAATCTTCTAAGGTTTTGAGAATTAGCCATTCCATCACAACTTTAATATTTTTAGGGTCCACTATGACACCTTCATGAGATACTGTATGACCTAAATATCATAATTTTTGAAATTTGAAGGCACATTTTGAGGGATTTTCATATAGTTGTTGTTATGTTGATAGTTTTAAGACCATGTCAACATTTTGTACATGCTCTTTCTAAGATTTATTGTAGATTAATATATCATCAAAAAATATTGACATTTTTTTTTTGGGGAAAGGCTTGAAAATAAAATTCATCAATCTTTGAGAGGTTGAAGATGCATTAGTAAGGCCAAGTGGAATAACTCACAACTCATAATGACCTTCATGTTCTCTAAAGGATATAATGGGAATGTATTCTTGCCTCATCCTAATTTTATGATATCTAAAATAGAAATCCAACTTGGTAAATAGATTTTCTCCTTCTAATTCATCCATGACAAGAACACAAAACTTATATTTAATGGTCATTTTGTTAGTTGTTTATAATATGGAAACATATGCAATGAACCTTCCTTTTCTTGAACCATCACCACTCGTGAAGAGAAATAAATTTGTCTTGGTTGAGTGATGTCAACCTCTAACATTTCTTTACCGATACAATTAGTCTCACTCTTTTATGCATATTTGTACCTATACAGCCCACTATTAGGTTATACAATTTTGGGTTACAAATGGATAGCTTGGTAATGATGTTGAGTAGGTGGAATATCCTTTGGTATTTCTCCAGATATATTGGAATGATTGTTAATAAAGCTTTGGATATCCACTAGAGTAGGGGGTTTAGATATTTGAACTTCTGGTGAGCATAATTGTGCAATTACACCACAATGTCTCTTTTAAAGTACTTTTGTCATGTTGTTAGATATTATAACTTTAGAATGTTTCCCTTAGATACCTCTTAGTTCAGTTTCCTTATATTCCGAGGAAAATATAATGAAAAGTTTCTGAAAATTAGGAGTCATTGATCCCAATGATTGTAACAATTGGATCTCAAATAAAACATCAACACCACCCATTTTCATTGCTATCATGGGAATATCTAATAAATACTCCTTGATCGTGATATTAATACTATGGAACTTCCCTAAGAAATTTATGGTACCTACATCTACAATGATTACTTGAAACTATAGTGTTGGATATATAAAGCACTTGAGAAGTTTCATTAATTTACAATTTTTGAAGTTATGGGTCTACCAAAATAAATCAACACTATTGCATTTTTCTTTCTGAAATATCCTTCTATCTTAAGTGTTTGTAGAGTACTGATGCCAAACAATACATGACAAGGTATAGTTGGAGTAGCCTCTTGTAATTCTAGATCTTGTGATGGTTTCAATTCTATATCTTCTTCTTCTTCACAGTCAATGTAGAATAATTTCTTCTCATTGCATTTATGCCCCTTACTATACTTGCTATCACAATTGGAACATAGTCCCTTTGCTCTTATTTCATCCATTTGGTGATGTGCTAATCTTGTATGTTGACTAAGTTTAAGAAAGGGAATAGCGTGCTCACTATAGTGGTTGGTGGCCACTCTTCTGGTAGCCGTTATTTCTTTTTCAAGTTTCTTGGATATGTTGAAAGCATGACATAGGGATTGAGGTTTAAAGATATCGATCTCATATTGAATGCTATCCTCTAAAGTGTTCATAAAGAGATATAATAAATTAGCCTCTATAATGTTATTTTCCTTGAGACTTAGTTTTTGTATTTGTTGAACATGATTTGTAATTGGATCTCTTTTCCAAATATTTATCAATTGAATAAAAAATGTGTTGCTTTTAATATCTCAGAATATGCTATTAATTCATCCTTAAAAAATGGGCTAAGAGACAATATAATCATTTTTTCATTCAAAAATCCATTGGTTCAAAACAAATTGACCATGTCCTAAATAAAATGATGGAATAGTTACATTTTGTAAAGTGTGTACCTAAGACAGAATAAATAATTGCTCCATTTGGAATATCTATGTTATAGGATATTTAGCATCAAATTTTCTCATATCAATCTTGGGATATAAGTTGTTCCCTAGTACCAAGTTTCACCCATGATGATGTGGATATTGGAGTGAAGAATAAACATGATTTTGAGACTCAATATTTGTGTTCTCCATATTTGATAACATATTGTCCAAATGTGACAAGGGTTCAACAATTTTTTTATCCCCATTTTTAAGATTTCCCTGCATCCCAACATCACCTTTAGGGGACCTCTCATCTAAGTTATCTAAGAGAATAAATGACATGGAATTTTGTAAAATTTCAATATTTTGATCTATATTATGTTCAATTGGTCTTTATGTGTTTATAAAAGCAACCTTTTTCACTAAATTATCACTCAATTTATTAAATTAATTCTCTAATTTGGATAACTAGTTTTTTATCTCTTCAATTTGTTCATGAGTCATGGTTGAGCTCTTTGTATTTTTAATTAGTGTATAAGTTTTTGTTACACCCTTTTCCATGTGAGATAACATTGATATTTATCTATTTTTATTATATTTACCACACTTTTTGAATCACCCAAAATATATACTCCATTAAAATTTATGTCAATTATAAGTTACATATCTTTAAAATCCTAATTTGGAGTTTATATTGATGGCCAACATTTCTCCCAATGTATCTCTAAAATTTTCTCCCTTATGAGTCTTAAATTTTGGCTTGTACTACTCTAATATAGTGTAATCCTCGACCACCAGCGAGGAAACACTGCATAACCTGACCTAAATTCACCAACGAATCAACAAATATTTTTGCAGAAACTCAATATTTATGGTTCCATAATGGATTTCTTCCAACATCCCTGCAATTTGTACATACCTTGTCATAATTCTATAACTTGCATATTAACCTTAGTTTTTCTTTTGCTAAAAAAAAGTATAATTAATGTGCGACCAAAGTAATGTTGGTTCTCTTTATTAAACCCTAGCTAAAATTTATGAACATACATATAATGTCAACAATTCTTTATCCATTATTATTTTCACAATAATTAGGGTTTTTCTATACATTAAACCAGAATTTTGTACAACAATTATAATTAACAACAGACCCCAATAATCAACATTTAGTTATGAAGCACAATGGAGTATATATTCATTTAGAAAATACCCAATTTAGGTTTGATATCCTATATATCAAACTCATGCACAATATATTAATTTATGCATACTCATAATTATGAGACCAACTAGGGTTTCTTGCTAGATATATCTTATGAATACATGGAACAATGAAATACACTATATTCATGGAACTAAACCAAATTAGGGTTTCAAGAACAACACAAAACATAAGAATAAATGAGCACAACGCAGAATAAATAATACATATATGAGTAAAATGATGACTGACTATGAGCTCTCCATGTTCCACCCTACCATAGACCTTGTGGTTCAAGAATTTCAACAATAGGTTAGTCCCAAGCCAGGGTTGCAATTCCACTAGAAACGATAACTAAAAATCATCCAAACATCCTGACCAAGGTGCCAAACCAACAATCATGTTTCTCCAAGGCTCTAGGCACCTTCTAGGCCAATTTCCAAGGTGCCAACCGAACAAACGTGCTGCTCCAAGGCTCCATGCACCCTCTAGGAAAAAATCAATTACCAAGGTGCCAACCTAACAACCATGTTGTTCCAGGGCTATTAAGGCACCCTCTAGGCCAACTAATTGTCCTAGCTGGTCTATAACCCAAGCTCAGGGTTCACCAGCTGGTTTCTTAGGACCGAAGTCCAAAACCATCATCCTCCTTAGAGAAATGATGATCAAAATGATAATGAATAATCCAAGGCAGGGGAGGTATCTATAAATACTTTCCACTACATGATCCACTATGGTGGAAATCTTAAGCCACATGGACCCTAGGGCCCTTTGTAGGACATCTATCATTAACAACTGTTTCCTATCACCATGGAGTTGCATGCCACCAATACTCTTCTGTGGAGTGGCATGCACATCTGGTCTTCTTATTATTATTAAATTTACAGATTAACAATAAATATTTAACTTGGACTATGATCACTTAACCAACACTAGCATATATGACTAGGTGCGTTGGTCCATAAGACTCTCTCTCTCTCTGTCTATGTATGTATGTATATATATATATATATATATATATATATCTTATGACCCTAAGTTGGATCTGATGTGGTGAATCCATGTCTTCATCTATTGCTTCATCCTAGGGCATCATCTACGCTTCCAGTGCCATCTACACATCAATAGGATCCGAAGATCCTTGCTCCATGATGACAAACAAGCAAGGGTAATCAACAATCAAACATATAATATTATAAGTAAAAAAATTATGAATAATACAATTTCATATAATGCAAAAAGCCAAAGCTGAAAATGGCTTTCAGATGCCTTAATTACAAACAATGGCTCATCAGAACACTTTTCACAGACAAATATCTATCATTTGCTACTATTATTTGCATTTATGATTGCCCTCTCTCTTGTTGGTTCATGTCCTCTAGACTTTCCATTTTATCACTCTTCTCCTGCAATTCACTCTCAAAAAATTCTATCTTCTTGACGTGTTTTGAATTGCTACCATCTCTCACCTCTCTAAGTGTCTCGATATGTACTTTAAGATATCGTATATCCAAATCCTTTTTTTGCCTATCTGATAGTATTTTCCTTTACTGATTCACTTGAATGGACAAGTCCCTATTTTTTTTCTCATGCAATTCAATAATTTTCAATTGCTTCCATTCATTATGATTTTGTATTTCATTAGCTCTTTTAAGCCTTATCTATTGCTATAAACCTTTTTATTTTCATCTTCCATCTTTTCAAAATCATCTTGAGCTTCTCTTAGCTCTAATTCTTTTCATTTTTGCTCAATTTCAAGCATTTGTCCCTCCAAATCCCTACTAACCTTCCTATTTCCATTGTGTTGATTAATAAGATCTTGAACCTCTAGTTTAACTTTATGCAACTTTGTTTCCAAAGCTATATCAAATCAATTATCAGTTGTTACAACTTGTCATACACTTGATAGTCCTATAATTTCCATACATTAATGATCATAAAGCTACAATATGCTAGAAACCTGTCATAAGCCTATTGTATACCTTCTACAACTTGTTATCATCCTATGATAAACTAGACACAAAAATTGTTATAAAAAACGTTACCACCTATGGCCTATTCCTTGGTTGTAACCTGTAATGGTTGTGTCACCTTTTGGTGATAAAATCCGTAGTTGTCTGTAATTAATCTGTCAACTAACTTGTGATATACCAATGGAAACCTAGGTATAACCTATTATACAATGTTAGTTTTTATAACATTGGATGTGTTCTAGCCACAAAATTTGGTGGAGAGGCTAGATTACACAAGATCTCGAAAACCTAGAAATTGTTTATGGAAATCCCACGTGGAAATGACTTAATTAGATTATTAACCAGTTTTTAAAATATTTCCTAATTCTAAAGTTAGGGAATATGGTTAATTAATCAATATTAATTAAGTCAAGGCGAGAATCATCTAGAAACTCACATAGATTGATACTGAGATGATCCTAGCCATTGATTATTTTTTAATATTTTTTGTTGGTGCTCCAATAAAGGATTATAAGAGGAGGTCTATGTGGTGATGGAAAACACACTTGAGAATTTTGATTTCTTGGAAAATTGATTTCTAGAGTAGTAGCAGTCAGTTGCTAGAGAGAGCTAGAGATCGAATCAGTGTGTGAGGGGCAGAGACAATGAGGTTGGAGGAAGTATTCTAGATCCAATGAGTGCATTTGCAAAGAGGTAGAAGAGAAACAAAGAAGCTGACACAGGGGCTGTGCAATATCCTCTAGAGGCAAGTTCGATTTGTTGAGAGGGAAAGATGTATTTAGTTCCAGAGGCATAGAAGGAGTCCTAGAGTGACAGAGAAGCCTTTTTCCAGCCAACAAAGGGAAGATTGACTTCATCAGAGACCATTCAGAGGCTTGACATCAAGAATATTGCACAAAGTAGCGTAGAGGCTGATGCAGAGGGTCAGAGGGCCGAGTTTATGAAGGAAAGTTGTGTTGGGGTTTTCCTGTGGGGTGAGGAAATTCCTCACTATATTTTTGCCAATATTTTTCTCTGGAGGATTACCAGATTTCGATATCTAGTTGTACTCAAAATTTATCGTTGTTGCATAATAATAAAACCCTCAGCTATTGCATCGTTTTTCCTGCATTGGGTTTTTCCGTGGAATTTTGTCCAAAAACAATTGTGTTAATTTTATGTGTATACTAGTATTTCTCAACTTCTAGCGCTTTATTTTTCCACATAATTTTTTTTTTTTATCTGTGAAGGTTGTATTGTGTTTATTTCGATATTTTCCGTAGCAAATAAATTGTTAATTAATTAACAATTAGGAGAAATAATACTAGTTTCTACAATAGGATTCCAATTTGGAATTTGCACATAAAACCTATAGTAAACTTGTCACCCACTTGTAAGAGTTTGTCATAAATCTGTAGGGAATCTTGATACCAACATGTGATCATCCTACTTATATTACTTTGTCACAACCTGTTACACAATATGTAACATACCTGTCACCAACTTGTGAACAAGCTAGTATAATTTGTTACCAACCCATTAATCCCTCTAGGGCATTTGGTATATCAGATGTATGCCTAGAACGAAACCTATATACTATTCTATTACAATATTGATCTTAACTTGCCACCAATCTGTGTTCAACTTTGTCATCAACTTGTTTCCTATCTGTGTTAGGCCTATTATAAATTTTTAGATACCTAGTGTAAACCTACATAAGGTTCCTATATTCAATCCATGAAAACCTGCTAACTATTATTCTTGTATGAAATTCATGTTTCAAAACATTATGCCTTATCATAACATGTACGTGAATTTGTTTTGCAACCAAGCGTGCTGCAAAAATTTCCATAGTTTTATCCTTCACCTTCAGGGAACCAAACAATATTATTAATGTTTTATTTATCAAATCAAATCTTGAGTTTATAATAGTTGATTATGAACTAAATGTGTCCATGAAACCAATAGGTTGTCTGCAAATATTCTATTCCCATGAACTAAAATTCATAGTCCCTATAATCATAACACCAAAAAGAGTGAGATATGTAAAGGGAATCAACACTTATCAAATTAGTCCTCATATCAAATATTACATAAATACTACAACATATTAATGTTAGGAAGCATGAAATCACCAAGAACATATTCATACTTCATGTTCATACATGCATATCACATATAATATTTTATAATTGATTAGCAAGAGAAGGTCTAGGGAATTTTCCTTCTTATTTTCTTGCATATCATAGGATTCAATCAACATAGATAATGTGCTCTCTAACCTTTATCATTATCCATGTATGCCTTATCAAACACCTACATATTATGTTGTTTATGCCATTACATTAGTGCCTGCATCCATTTATACTACCAGTGATTTATCCAATTCGTTCTTATACAAGCCCTGGTACTGTTAAAAATCACCATGACCCTGTTATAATCACGTAAATTTATAAAGCGTTTTCTACAAAATGACTACCCAAATTCCAATTATGGGTTTATGAACATGTACTGCTAATTGATAGGTTTCCATTGACTATCCACTTATCCAATTCTAATACTAAGGCTAAAAGTTATGCCCTCCATAATTCTATAGCTTGCTAGGCCATTTTTACCTATTGAAAATCTTTGTATCTTTTCTCTACAATTTCTACTGGGTTTTTAAATTCAATCTAGATTTTTGGGTTTACCATTGCATTTTTATCAAGCTTATATTTTTTTTGACTATTTACGAGCCAAATTCCAAGTTCTTGGTGCAAAGATATGCCCTTACAAAGTTTTACTCATTTTTCCTCCTAACTTTGAGATTTCTTGAGCCCAAATTCTAATTCCCAAAATTTTTAGCATTTGCACATCCCAAATTTTCTACAGATAAGTTTTTCTACGTTCTTCATGATAACATATACTACATAGATAACATGGTCCTCCCTGGGTCCACATGCCACCATGTCCCATACATGACCTACTTGATCCTAAAAAGGAAAGTCCCCCACACATTCAAACTATCATTTATCAATCCACAATAATGTATAATCCTTCTATAATATATATATATATATATATATATATATATATATATATTATATATATATATAATAATATATATAATATATATATATAATATATTATAGATAACATTGGGGTCAAATATTATAAACCATTTGTTCATATATAACTTAATAAACATGATTGCGGGACCTGGTACATAGGCCACTATGACACACATTCTGCGTGGCCTGGGTTCACCACACACCCATCGCACCCCATGAACTCCACAACATTAATATTATAATAGTTGATATTATTTAACACTTGGGTTTAATAAAACATAACATAATATACATATGGCCCCATGAACCATACATCTGACCATATCTAACAACCATACAATGTGTTATATAGACCATATATTTTGGCCCTTCCATGGGACCTATCATCTAATGACAATTGAGGCTTCATCAATTCAATGGACAAGATTGAATAGCAGAATCCATGTCAACTAGCAAACACATGATTACTCACCCAATGTGTTAGAGTCGGTCTAGTAGCCCTCCATCAGTGATCCAAACTCTTTGCATTTGCATAAGTAGGTGTCTCATCAGTGTCATCTCATTGCATTCCATTAGGCATGCCATAACCCTGATGGAGGAGCTGGTGTCTTTATTCCCCTCTTGGCACTGCTGGATCAAGTTGTTTCAATCAATAAACTCTTTCAAAGTTGCTTGTCTTGTCTTAAGGTCAAAAGTCCTAGGTCTAGGGTTTAGGTCCAATTTGTCTTTGAGGTCATGTCTTTAAAAGTCAATAAATGCCCAACAGGCCAGAGGGATGACAGTATTTCTTCAAAATATTTCATCTTGTATAGCTAATTTTTACTTTGGATTTAAAAACCATGTTTTTAAAGACAAGGTCATTTTCTCATTTTGTAAAAGGTTGTAAAAATTCATCGAAAGTCAGTATGCAGCCCTGGTCCCCTTTGCCAAGATTCCTCAGAAGCTATCCTGCAAAAATTTTCAAGAAAAAGCATCAATTCAACCAATTTCAGGACAAAAGGAAACCATAAAGTCAGCAGCATTTAAATTTTGAAAAAGTGTCAATTATAGACATTAGAAAGAGGGTTTGAGGGGAAATTAATTTAAATCAAGCCTATAAAGCCCCTCTCTCCCTCCATTTGATCATCATTTGCCTCATAGCAATAGTGAAAGGCGATTTGGAGACAAAATCGGGCGGAATTGCAGAGAGGATCGGTGCGCGACCCGTCCACAGCTGTGCGCGACCTGTTGGGTGGGCGCGACCCGTCCAGGGGGTCCCAACAGTTGCAAAATAACACGAGCGCGACCTCTTGGGTGTGCGCGACCTGTCCAGTCCTGCACACGACCTGTCAGGAGTTCACCTATAGCAATTACTTATAAACTTCAAGAAGACCCCAAATCTCCTCAAGTTTGCAGGTAGGCCCTTAATCATTAATGTTTTTTGCCTGCTAAAGCAAAATAATCATGAAAAATGTGCATAAATGCCATCAAGTTGAAATGGGAAATTCATGAGTATTTAGCTTAAAAATGTCAAAGGCAGGGTTTTGTTTTGTTGTTTGCAAGGTTATCCTTTTCACCCCCACTTTTTCCCCACATCCCTTTACCACCTTCCATATCATTTCTACCTAATCTCCCTACCAAAAATACCAAAGCCCTAAACATCACCCCTATCCCTAAAATTCAATAACATAACCCCATGTTGTGATTTCTTCCTTAAATTCCCTTTTTCATATATTTTCCCTTTGTTCCCTCAAAAGGTCCCTTCCCTAACATCTCCCTTGTGTTATTTGTCCCCTTGAAGCAGCATTTCAACAATTAAAACAACAGGTCATTTAAGCAGAAGCAGCAGTACATTTCAGCCACTTTGCTCTTGAAACTATGTTAGAAACTGAAACCGACTATGAGCGAAGTGATGACCGTGAGTCAACACCAGAGGTTGAAGTACAAAGGAGGAGGGGTGGTAAGGGTGGTCACCATGTGAGAGAGGAGCCCACCACTTTAACTTATTTGCAGGCTTGTCCACTTGCAGTCACATGTTTCTGCTACCTATCATGTTATGAATTTTGCGAGAGGATTTCTCAAATTCAGCATCACAGGGAATTGGTCCGCTTGTTTGTTTTGCATTTGCATGACGGGCATGTAAATCTTGCAGGGGTGGATTTTACATTGACACCTGAGATGGTTTATAAAGCAATGGGGATACCTAATGTTGGAGAAGATTGGAACAAGCGCAAACTATTGGACAGATTTCAGTATGAGCCTTACATTAAACCTGAATATATGAGCCACATGACTGGTGTATTTCCTTTCAGATTTTTGAAGGATGAGTATGTTCCCTTGATGAGGCTCATCATGCGCTATTTCACCTGTGAGGGCAAATTTTCACGTTTGTTTTCATACCATATTCGCTTGTTGATGCATTTCACACGGGTACGGATGATGAACATACCATTTTTCATGTGCCGGAATATTGAGAAGATGGTGCAATTGGTGCAGAGAAAGAGTCCAACACAGCAACATAGGAGCATTTACCATTATGATTTGATCAAGATTGTGGTCATGCATCAGTTGGCCCAGCAGGGTATCCCATGGGAGGATTTCATCTCCCGAGATTTCTTCACAGCGTCACCACCACCCCCTGAGTTTGTTCATGAGGAGGGAGGACCTTCACAGCAGCATGATATCCCCGAAGTTAGACATGTCAGCTCTCCTTTGTTGGTCACATATCAGAGAGGCCACAGGGCCTTATTTTCATAAGCTCGGCGAGTATTATCTCCACATCAGGTGGAAGGGGTCTCGCCTTCTTCATTAGCACCGCGAGTGTTATCTCCACATCAGGTGGAAGGGGCCTCGTTTCCGACAGTAGCACAGGTATCAGAGAGGGGCAAGTAGCCCATGATTGAGGAAGGATTGTCAGGTGATCCAGATATTGACATCATTGATCTTGACGCCTGTTCTCCTAGCTCAGAGCTTAAGGAGATCATCCGAGAGCAAAGGACCGAGAATGAGTCGCTGCACAAGAAACTGCAGATGGAAAAATGGGTAATCAACTATTTAGAGCAGCGCAATAAACAGTTGGAGGATGAGCACAAGCTTTATGAGCAGCGGAGGATTCGTGAAGACCGGGAATTAGCCCGTAGGAGACCCGGTGATTTGACACCCATAGATCGAGAGTCCATGCTTCTCCGGGTCAATGCTCATTTGGAGAGGTTGCTGGCCAAGGCCAAGAGAGATAAGGACCTGCTCCGGAATATGAAGAACCACTATTGGGCCCGAATGCACGTATGCAAGGCAAGAATGAAGGTGCTCCAAGGACGGTTGGCCAAGGCACTCAAACGAAGAAAAAGGCCCGATCCCCTCCACATATTGGCTGAGGCTTCCTTGAAGGAGCATGGTACTAAATGAATCAACCTCAACACAAATTTCAAAAGATTTTGAGCATTTTTTGTCACTTGTGAATTTTTGGTAAAAAACAGGTTTTCTCCACCAACGGGTCGCTCACCGTGCGTGACCCTTTCGATTGGGAGGTCCATTTCCGGAAAAGTTTGCATTTTTGGATTTGTCATGCAAAAATACACTTTCTCAGAAAAGACCAAGAAATTTTACCAAGTTTTGAGCCTACAGAAGGTCAAAAAACAAGCAAAAAATGACTTTCTGCCACCTTTTTGACACACAGGAAGCAGTCTTGGGAGATTGCAATTTTTGAGGGGAAAATGGACACCAAATTCAGAAATTCCACTTGGGTTGGAACGTAGACATCCCGACCTTTCCAACAAGCCCACGTTTGCCTCATTTGGACACCTGGAAGTGCCTCAAAAACCGCTCCAAAGGTGCGCGACCCGTTCAGAATCAGTGCGCGACCCGTTGGGCAATTTTCACAGAAATTGTACCTACAACTCAGCAAAATGCAGTTTTGACTAGGTTTGACTTTTTGGAGTGGATTTTGATCCTCCTTGATGTAAATGATGTAATTTTATGATATTTTGACACTCATTTATCTCTTATAGAAGATTCATTCATGAGATAGGCAAAAATTTATTGAATGAATTGGTTTCCTAGCTTATAGAGGCAAGTTGTTTTGACTGCCTAGTTTTCAGTGCTCAGTTT
>APFE030598452.1:16955-34372 GCA_000404065.3 Pinus taeda
TTTTTCTGAGTAGAAGGGGGTTGGCGCTCTTTTCGCGCTGATAGTTGCACCAGGAAGCGCAACTGGCATGTCTGTTCAGCCATTAATCGCACCACCATGCCAAAATACTAGTCTGGCGCAGAATTTGACGGAAAAATCACGCCAAGCATTTTGCCTTGCATCAATTTCATTTGGGCGCAGGTTTTTCGCTCGGAAGTGCGGAAATTCACCTTCAATGGGATCTGCGGGAAGCCTCATTTTCATTTGACGATTTGCGAGGGGAGAAGATCGGAGAAGTTACAGATCTATCCGGGAGAGGAAGATCGGATCAATTTTTCAGTTGTATTGAAAAACAACGAATTTGCTCATCGGAGCAGGATTGATTTTGCAGATTTGTTAGATATTGCAGATCAGTGGCAGAAAAGTGACAGATCGATTTGACAGGTATCGATTTTTTTTTACTGTTGGGTAGATTCATTTTGTAGATCTGATTAGAATGAGTAATACGATGGAATCTTATCTTCACGAGTCTGGCAAACTCGATGGATCTAACTTCATGAACTGGAAGTTTAAGATCCAAACATTGCTTGAGGGTGTAAATGCTTGGTCCATAGTTACAAGTGATGAGCTGAGGCTGAACGCAGGGACACAAGAGCAAGAATGGGATAAACGAGAGAACAAGGTGAAAGTTTTGCTGAAGATGTTCATGAAGGACAACATTATCCTGCACATCAGAGACTCTAAAACGTTCGCGGAGATCTCGACGACCATCAAAAATCTGTATCAAAACCATAACACAAGTCAAATTATGGTGCTTAAAAGAAAGTTATTTTCAATGAGGATGGATGAAAGTGAGACAGCTCCTGCATTTGTTGCGCGGATAAAATATGTGAAAGATGGATTGGGGGACATCGGAGAGGTGGTGTCTAACTCTGATCTTGTCTCAATCACACTGAACGGGATGCATGATGAATTTCAAATGTTCGTCACTGGATTGGCGGCAAGGGAGAAAGCGCCCACATTTGAATATTTGACAGGGATGTTGTTGCAAGAGGAGGAGCGGCGGTAGAACCTGAACCCCCAGAGTGATGATCTTGCACTGATGGCAAAATGACAATCATTCAGAGGGAAGCAACCACAGTAACAATCATAGCAGAAAGGAGGAACATCGCAGAAGATTCCATATAAAGGTATGCTTGAAAATAATCCTGTAAAGAAATGCTATTATTATGGAAAGAAGGGTCATGTACAGAATGTATGGTTTAAGAAGCAGGCTGATGATGTAAAGAGGAAGTAGGCAAGTGCAAAGCATAGAGGATAATTTGTTGAAGAAGGTGTTGAAGAAGATAAAGATTTCAGTCATGAATTTCAACTGTTCACAGTTGACTGTGCCCTTTTAGCATCTAATGAGGACAATATTTGGTATGTCGATTCCGGAGCATCCTCTCACATGACAGGTAAAAAAGAATTTTTTGATAGTCTTGAAGAAAGTACATACAGATCAAAAATCTATTTAGGAGATGATAGTGGATATGAGATTAAAGGTTATGGGGTGATTCTGGTCAAGTTACGAAATGGAAAAATTAGTCACCTTAAAAATGTTTTATATGTACCTGGAATTAATAAAAATCTGATATCTGTATCCATGATGACTGATCAAGATATGCAAGTCGAGTTCTTCAAGACTCATTGCGTGATAAAGGATTGCAGGAAAGAAATAGTTGCAACAGGCATGCGCGTTGGAAGCCTATACAGACTGGATGTAAAGAGTATATCAAAGAGAGCCATGGTTGTAGGAGGATCGACAGTCGAACAACTCTGGCATCAGAGATTCGGTCACTTGAATTTGCAGGACCTCATGCTATTACAGAAGAAAGGTATGGTTGAGGGGCTCCATATCTTTCGTAATATTCAATTAAATTGTGATGGTTGCGCCTTAGGTAAAATGCATAGAGAACAGTTTCTTGTGCATGATAGGAGGAAGGAAACTAATATTTTAGAACTAGTGCACACTAATATATGCGGACCTATGCAGACAAGGTCGCTAGGAGGAGCGTATTATTTTTTGTTATTTACTGATGAATGCACTAGATTTTCATGGGTTTATTTTCTAAGTAAGAAAATTCAGAATTTCCAGTGCTTTATAGAATTTAAAACCTTGGTGGAAAAACAGTTTGGTAAGAGTATAAAAATTCTCCAATCTAATCAAGGGGGAGAATATAAGCTAGGGGAATTCATGAAATTTTGCAAATCTCATGGGATTGTTCAACAGCTTATAGTGCCACACACACCACAGCAGAATGGAGTTGCAGACACAAAAACAGAACCTTAGTGGAGTGTGCAAGAAGCATGTTACAAGGTAAGGGTTTGTGCAATAGTTTTTGGGCAGAGGCTATTAATACTGCTGTATATTGGAAGAACAGAAGTCCTACCAGGTATCTTGGCTTCAAAACTCCTTTTGAATCTCTATATGGATTCAAACCAGCAGTAAACCATCTAAGAGTATTTGGGTCAAAAGAATTTGCCCAAATACCCAAAGCTGATAGGAAGAAATTAGACCCCAAAAGCAGTTAAATGCATCTTTGTTGGTTATGGCATAGAATTTAAAGCATATAAATTATTCAATCCTGAGTCTCATAAGACATTTGCAAGCAAGGATGTATTGTTTCATGAACAGGTACAAGAAGGGAAGGATGACATTGGTGATGATTGGCACATTCCATTGTTGATGGATGAAAATAGCAAGGATGAAAGAGAGTAGGAGTAGAAACAAGATCAAAAAGAAGAACAGGAAGTAGGTGATAATGCAAGCCCATTCAGATCCGAAGAAAAAAAATTTGAGGTAATTCCCCTACCAAGGAGATCAGGTAGGACGACTCAAAAACCATTGAAATTGAGAGACTATGCTTTGATGTCAAATGTTTTGAACACTGTAGAGCCCACTAATTACAAAGAATCTAGTCAATTTAAGGAGTGGAGGGCTGCAATGAATGAATAAATAGAATCTATTCTTAGAAATGACACTTGGGATTTAGTTGATCTGCCTAAGAATAAAACACCCATAGGATGTAAATTCCTGTTTAAACCAAAATGAATGCAAATGGGAGTATAGAGAAATTAAAAGCTAGGTTGGTTGCAAAGGGATATTCATAGCAGGAAGGTATAGACTTTGATGATACTTTTTCACCTGTAGCAAAGTTAAATACAATCAGAATGCTTATTTCTTTAGCTACTAAATATAATTGGGAGCTACACCAACTTGATGTTAAATATGGATTTTTAAATGGTGAGTTAAAAGAGGAAATTTACTTCATTCAGCTAGAAGGGTTTGTAAAGTAGGGGCAGGAACATCTTGTTTGCAGATTGGAAAAGGCTTTATATGGCTTAAAGCAAGCACCCAAGTCTTGGTATGAAAAGGTTGATTATTTATTTTTAGAGTATGGCTTTCATAGAAGTTTAAATGACCCAAATTTGTATACCAAGTACAATAAGTAGGGGCAGATTGTTCTGATTTCTTTGTGTGTAGATGACATGATTATAACAGGAGATGCAGATTATTTAATCAGAGGAATCAAAAGGCTTATGGCACAAGTTTTTGAGATGGAAGATCTTGGAAGCCTTCATTACTGTTTGGGACTAGAAGTATGCAGAGATACTGGGCAAACTTTTCTTACCCAAGGGAAGTATGTGAGAAATATGTTGGAAAAGTTTGGTATGGATCAGTGTAGATCAACAACGACACCTTTGCGGTAGAATCTGAAGTTGGGCAGTGACGATGGTGCTAAAGAGGTTGATGCTACAATGTATAGACAACTGGTTGGTAGCTTGATATATCTCACAACAACTAGACCTGACTTGGCATACTCTATTAGTGTGTTGAGCCAATTCATGTCAAAACCACTTGAAAGTCATTGGGTAGAAACAAAAAGTGTGTTGAGGTATCTTTGTGGTACTGTTAACTATGGCATTTTATACACTGATGCATCTGATGTTATTGTAGTAGGTTTTTCAGATTTAGACTGGGCAGGTAACTTGGATGATCGAAGGTACATCATAGGTTACACATTCAACATAGGATCCGGGGTCATAGCATGGAGCAGTAAGAAGCAGAGTATTGTAGCCTTGTCTTCGTGTGAAGTTGAGTATCAAGCATTGTGTGCAGCAACGTGTGAAGCAATCTGGTTGAGAAGGATTCTCAATGATGCAGGAAAAGAACAGAAGAATTCCACTTCCATCAAAAGCGACAACCAAAGCACCATTAAATTGGCATAGAATCCATTGTTTCATAAAAACACCAAACATATAGACACTCAGTTCCATTTTGTCAGAGAGAAACTACAGTCAAAAGAAATTATTGTTGAATATTGTAAAACTTGTGACAATATGGCTGATATTTTTACAAAGCCTCTTGCACCTGTGAAGTTTGAATTGTTTAGAGGGATGCTAGGAGTCCAGGACAACCCTTTCTCCATTAAGGGGGGGAGTTGAAAATAATTATGTTATTTTGTATTAATGGAGAAAATGGTTACACAAGTTGTAATGTATCTCCCTAGTTTAGGATTAGTTCCTAGACTTTAGGGGTTTGGTCGCAACTTCCTAATTCTTGGTGTTGTAATTAATGATGTAATCTTTCATTCATGAATGTATAGTGTACGAGAGTGATCTCTCTATTCTGAGTGTAGTCTCCAGGTGCATGCCTCACCTGTGAGCTACATCTCCTTTTTCTCAATTCTATTCACATTTTATCTCTTAGAGCTGGCCCCAAGTTGAGGTGGTTACCAAGGAATGGTACTGCCGCTTCTCCACTGTCAGATGCAGGCAAAGGAAAGTGTAAGGTGCGGATGAAGAGTTGCATAGCGGGAAATTCGAGGTGCTAGCTATTTCCCTCAGCGTTGGTGGATGTGGAACCGAAAACCAAATACTTGCAGTCATCCATCGATTAATATTCGATCACACCATTACCTTAAGATAAGGTTGGGAAATGTATGGCACAACATCATAGGGAGTTAACCTTGCGATAGGTTTGTCAACCCATCGACATCAAAGTTTCTTTATAGATAATCATCGAAACCTATATTATAGTTAAATGTCGATAAACTAACATTCACGATGATGCAAAATAAATAGCCGACTACAATGTATGTGAACCGCCTCCCCTTTTATCTGTGTCGATTTTTATATTAATATATATATTATACTGATAGACTTGGGTGTGACTCCCCTTTACTTAAATGTCATATATTAGTGAAAAAGGGGTCTAAGAGTTCCACAATCCATAACCATAATAAGATTAAAGAGAGAAAGTATTTCTGGTCGATGGAAGCTTTAATCTCCATTTCACAAAGAACATGATCAAAGAGAGAAAATATTTCTAGCCGATGGAAGCTTTAAAGTCCATTTCACAAAGATAATTTCATTGAAAATAACATGAAACGAGTAACTTAACCAATGTGTCACTGTTGTAAAGTTTGGTAAGTAGGTGGTGTATTACACTATTTTGTTGCTCGTTTAATGCTAACTCAATTTAGGATGCACCTGTAATTTACATTGAAACTTAATGTCCAACGAAGAGTGTGTTTTATTTAACATAAAAATATGCTTAAAAAAAAAATGAGAGAGAAAGACATGCCAAGTGGTATTAGATTCAGGTTGACCATTAGATATATTGGCTAACCATGAGTTCTGTGAAAACTAACAAAAGTGGTGGTTGTGTTCACAAAGCTAGAAGGGAGTTACTGGGTTGCATTGTGTTGGTGAAATAACAAAGTAATAATAATGGCATGACTTCCAGAAGGTAATCTTAGTGGAGAAGAACAACTAAAGTTTCGACTGGGTAATTAATGAATATGATGAAGGAGATTCACAACAAGATAGTTAGTATGCGTATGGAACAAGAGAGCTTGCATAAAGTGAATTCCAAGCAAGAATAGGCGATGCAAAACCTATCAAATAAGCTTAATGCCAATACATTAGAAGGCATAAAGGAAAGAGAAAGAAAACAAGAGACTGTACAATAAGAGAAAATGGAAGGAGAAGTAGTTAGTAGGGAGAGACAGATGGAAGGTGGAGAACATAGACCTTCAAGGTGGATATTAAGATTGAAAAGAAACAAAAAGTGGAATTAAATGGAGAATTCAGGAAAATTAGACCCCAAACTTTTGATGGGGAGACAAAAGAGGCATTGAAGGCGTGGTTATTAAATATTAACCATTATTTCCAAGTCTTTGAGTATACTCCAGAATTAAAAGCTAAATTAGACACATATCAATTACAAGGAAAAGCATCGTTGTGGTGGGAGGAGGTGCAAACAATGTGTTGAAGAATCTACTGCAATTAGGTGTAGAGCGATTCTTTGGGACTTGATAACAATTTGTGAAGTCTTTTTACTTTTCTTGTTAGCTTAATCTTCTTCTTTTCTTATTAATGAATGTGTCTATGCTTCATCAAACTGCTATCAAAATAGAAAACAAGAACACAAGATGTTGGCTTTCTGCTAGGGCCAAAACCTCTCTTCTCTTGAGAGGAAAACCCTTCGGTAATATTTCTCCTATTGAAGCTTTTTTCTTGATTAATGCCAAACCATAGACCCTTGACTAGAATATCCTCCAAGCACAATTCAAGTCCTTCCTCTTCTCTACACTATCTTTCCCCGACGCTTTGTCCACCTCCTTTCAACACTTCATTTCCTAACACTTCTTCCTTCCTTCCTTCCATTTTTAGTAGATCTTCTATAAGAGATACTTTATCTTTCATTCTTAGTGATATCCTTCATATAAGGATACTCCTTCCTTCTCTTGATCATCTGAGTTCCTTCTTGATGTGTATTGGTAGGCATAGTGTGATTGCAGTCCTAATTCTCACATGTGTGAGAGGTACCCTAAAGAATTAGGGTCCTTTTCCTTCGATAGGGAGATAGCCTTTTTCAAGAGAAGAAGGCCTTGTAGGTCTAGTTTCAAACCTAGCCAACACTAATTCATGGAATGTTTGTCCCTGCTGTCATACCTATAGAATTAACCATCCTTTCTTCACACGTGTGACTGTTTCTAACCCTAGAAACAATCCTCTTCACTTTGACTTTTCTCCCCCTTCCTTTGCTGCACTTGGAGACCTCTTTTTCATCCTTCACTACCCTTTCTCTAGCCTATTTTCTTCACAAATTTTAGAGCTACTTGCTTGATGTTGTAATGGAGTAGACAAACTCTATTTATAGAGGACTGCCCCTCCTTTTAGGCTGACTAGTAGGGTTGAATTGTAGAGTGTTTGCAGGCCGACTTGTTATGCTTACATCAGATGGTTTCTTTGGTGGTGTCACATGCTTGAAGGAGACTCTTTGATGGTGCCTTTTCTTAGGAGGAGACTTGAATTTGTTTGGAGGTGACTTCTTTGACTTACTTATAGCACTTTAACATACCTACTTCAATGAGCAAGAAACTCATTGACATATATCATAAAAATAATATTTCTTTTCTTATATAAATACAAATATCAAAAGTACATTTATGAATACTGAAACTAGTTACATTTCCTTCAACACTTCCTCTTAACTAGAGAGGTATTCATATGACATTGAAAGGTGCTTGGCTATTATCAATCTTCAAGAATTCACATAAGAGCAACTAGAATTGCAATCCATCTGTTATGGCATCATAATAACCAACATTGTTTCCACAGCAAGGCCTTGACTCACAGCTCTATCTCTCAATAGATCAGAGCATAATGTTGGCAAAACCAATGAATTGTAGACACCTTAGTCATTGTCTCTCAAGGTACATACGAATTCGGGTGTTCATTGAGTATGACCTTCTAGGAATATTCTTCTGTTGGGCTCCCAACCCTCAAAGAATATCCATCCTCTTTCCTACTCTTGTCTTCAATGCCCTACACATCCTCAAAGAGTATTGGATGCCAAATAAATACCCAATCCTCCCATTCTTTCTTCCAAGTGAGGACAAGAATGTTGTGTATATCTTGTGTCTACATTTCATTTCATGGCCTTCATCTAGACTTACAGTTGTTAGTCTTGGTCTAGTGAATGACACATGAAATGGAAAAAACACAATTGCCACTCCTTTGTAATTAGGGGTGGTCCAAAACATGATGAGGGACCTATCAGGGTCCCTCTTAACTGGGGACTCTTTCATTCATCAACAACTTCTTCTTCATGGGTCCTTCAACTTCTTGATCTCATATCTTTCTTTGATATCATGAGGTCTTTGTTCGCACTTCTTTTAGGTAGGGAACCATCCATTGATCGCTTTCCTTCCCTCTTTGTCATGTCATTAATTCCTTCATGGAAAGTGGTCTTCTTGTCATATATCATGATATCTTGTCATCTGGCTACTCCTTTATCATATTTTCCATGGTTCATAATACTCTTCTCATGGATGCTTCGTTGAACTTGCTTATTCCCATGCTTCGGTTGAGGAGCCCTTCATGACTTCATCCTGTTATTGCTTCAACATTAGGTTTTGTTGGATGGCTTTCTTCATCATGACATCTTTGTAGAGTAGAATCAGTTATATGCACTTTTTATATCTTTAAGACCTTCATAGGTGTCAAGGGTTTTTCCTTCCTTTGTCATAGTTGTCCTTCCTTCTTTCGGGAGATGTCTTCACAGTATATTTATGAGATAGAGACATTCTTAGTGATCATGGTTTTCTTCACATGCTTGATCACTTTCTTCATTTTCTTTTTCATGGATAGGTTGGTCAACCACCTTATGCTCCTGGTGGGAGCACATCTTCATTTCTTACTTCTAGGATTAGTGACCATTTATCCTTGTTTCTTAGTCATCAATCTTATACTCCTTATGTGAGTATTTCCTTTTGTTGACCTTCATTGGAATGTAGTACATGCCTTCGAGCATGTCATTGGTGAAAGAGATTCTTTCCTACTTGATCATGTCATAGAACCATTCACATCACTCAATAATATACAATTGATAACATGAATTTGATGCATAAATACCTCATCTTGATTCTCCTTTGATCATCTTAGCTTCATTTGATTGTCCTTAGTGTGGCCCTTCTTGTTTCATCTTATCTTGCCTACAAATAATCCTTTTCTTGAATTCCATGAATGGGATTCCCAATGAGACATCTACTTTTGTTTATGAATCTTATTTTTAAGATTCCATCATAGTTTCTTGAAGACCCTTACCCTACAAATGTTTCTTTTATTTTGATGATGGAGGTCTTCTAAAAGTCTTAATCATGATCAATTTTCTTTCATTATGGTTGAGGTCTTATTCTAGGTATGATTCTTCTAGATGAATATCTTGAGCTATATCTACCATGCTCCTATATGTTAGAAGATATTTCTAACCATGGATTTTGTTCTCATTATAGATGCTACCTATACATGAGACTCTATAAACCTATGTACTTCATGCTTCTAGATTCTAGAAGATGTTTCTAGCCATGCAATTTTTATTTTATTCCTACATGCTCCTATCCTACTCAAAACCTTGAAACAAGACTTTAAGTAAAGATTTTGACTTAGCCATAGTAGAGATCCATAGGAAATTCCTTCTTTTGCTTCTTTTCTTCTTCTTTTACCTCTTGAGTCATGTGAGCTTCCTCCCTTTTTCTTTTGTTGTCATTTCCTTTCTTAACATTAGGACAATTCCTTTTGTAGTGTCCATGTTCTTGGCATCGATAGCATTGTATTTTGGACGCATATTTGTTGTTTGTTCTTTGTGGACCAAATTTGTCCAATTTTCCCTTTCTCTTGGCCATGGTAGAAAATAATTTCTCATTTGATCCCACATCTTGTTTTGCTTTAAGTCTAGTTTCCTCTCTCTTGCATAGAGACCAAATTTCACTAAGTGTGGTTGCTTCCTTCTTGGCATTAAATGCTTGATGTGAATTTGTCCCAATCCTTAGGTAGAGCATTGAGTACTAGAAATGTCATATCTCTGTTAGACATGACTTCCCCAAGCTCTTGAAGTTGATCCCTCATCTAAGAGATCTTCATGAAGTAGGGAGCTATTCCTTCCTTAGATGTCTTCATCTTGCACAACCCATTTCTTAGAGATATCACTTCTTTGGCTATGGATACCGAGAATAGCTCTAGTATATTATCATAAATTTCTTTTGATATTTCAAATTTGGAGACATAAGGAATGAGAGAGTCCTTGATAGATTCTATTAGAATCCTTTGAGTTCTTGTCTCATCTTTATTATACTTGGCTAAGGCTTGAGTTTGTTCCTTAGCAAGGACAGTGATATTCCCTTTGACATGTTCTAGAAGTTCGTTCTCTTTGAGAAGTAAATTAGCCCTCTTCTTCCATGAAAGAAATTTATTGGTGCTTGCCAATTTGTTCATTTCCTTGCAAAAAGACATTGATGTATATTCAGAAGGGGACATATACTTAATTGATATATTTTAAAATGTAGTTGACTTATTTTCTCCTTGAAGTATTGATGGGTTTCTTTCCTTAAATCTTGATGTTCCTCAAGATGTATTCTCCAAGTGGTCTTTCTTGATGATGAGACTTTCTTCATGATTTGTGGCTTGATGTAGGTCCCCCCTTGATCTACTCTTCTTTGTAGGTGCCTTTATATAAAGCTCTTCTTCTATATTTGTACTCTCCCCTAATGAATGATAGATGATAGACCTTCTTATCCTTGATGTGATAGAGAATTCTTGACTTGATGCTTCAACTTTTGTAGACGTCCTTCCTTGACGAGTCACCTTATGACTGTTCTTGAGATGCCCTTTCCTTGATATGTCATCTTTGCTCTGATACCATGTTGAAGAATCTATGGAAATTAGGTTTCAAGTGATTCTTTGGAACTTGATAACAATTTGTGAAGTCTTTTTACTTTTATTGTTAGCTTAGTCTTCTTATCTTCTTATTAATGCATCTCTGTGTACTTCATAAAACTGCTATCAAAACATAAAATAAGAACACAAGATGTTGGCTCTCTGTGAAGGCCAAAACCTCTCTTCTCTTAAGAGGAAAACCCTTCAGTAAGTTTTATCTTATTGAAGCTTATTTCTTCATTAATTCGAAACCTTATACCCTTGACTAGAAGATACTCCAAGCACAAGTCAAGTCCTTCCTTTTCAATGCACTATGTTTCCCTGACATTTTGTCCACCTCCTTCTAGCACTTCATCCTTCCTTCCACTATTAGTAGATCTCATAGAAGAGATACTTTATCTTTAGTTCTTAGTGATATCCCTCACCTAAGGATACTCCTTCCTTCTCTTGATTATCTGAGTTCCTTCTTGATGTATATTGATAGGCATAGTGTGACAACACTGTAACCCTAATTCTTGCACATGTGAGAGGTACCTTAGAGAATTAGGGTCCTTTTCCTTTGCTAGAGAGATAGGCTTATTTGCTTGACTTGGGAGGCCTTGTAGGCCTAGTTTCAAACCTAGCCAACACTAATTCATGGAATGTTTGTCCTTACTGTCATACCTGCAGACTTAACCACCCTTTCTTTGCACATGTGATTGTTTCTAGCCCTAGAAACAATCCTCTTCACTTCGACTTTTCTCCTCCTTCCTTTGCTGCACTAGGAGACCTCTTTTTCGTCCTTCATTACCCTTTCTCTAGCCTATTTTCTTCACAGATTTCAGAGCTACTTGCTTGACATTGTAATGGCGTGGAAAACCTATATTTATAGAGGACTATCCCTCCTTTTAGGTTGACTTGTAGACTGTTTGCAGGACAACTTGTTATGCTTACTTTGGTGGTGCCACATGCTTGAAGGAGACTCTTTGATGTTGCCTTTGCTTAGGAAGAAACTTGACTTTTCTCGGAGGTAACTTCTTTGACTTACCTATAGAACTTTAACATGTGCTAGACCTACTTCAATGATCAAGAAACACATTGACATATATCATAAAAATATATATTCCTTTTCTTGGATAGAAACAACTATCAAAATTACATTTATGAAGGCCGAACTGAGTTACATTTCCTTCAACACAATGCACAATCTGGAAGGGAAGGAGGTAATCTGGGAAGAATTGTGATAGTTATTCAAAGGGAGATATCTAACTAAATGCTACTTTTATGACCAAGCTAGAGAATTCCATGACCTAAAATTGGGATAGAACACTATGGATTTAATAACAACATTTACTCACCTTCTGCAATATGTACCATATGTCAGGGAAGAAAAAATCAAGGCACAACAATTTCTAAGTTCCCTTCTAAATTATTTTAAGCAGTGAATCAAATATGATAACCTAAACAAGATGGATGAAGTAATTCAGAAGGTTAGGATCTGCTACCAGTAGGAAAAGGAAAGAAAATGATAATCCCAAGTTGGGGAGCAGTAAGAACATGGAGTGCATCTTCCAAAATAATAAAGGTATAAGGAACGAATAGGGAAAATAGAATGGTAAAGGAGGGATGAACTGGAATTTTAGTAAGAATAACAAACAATTTTAAAAGGCGCAAGTTCAGACCCAAATTGGATCTAAACAACCACAACATAGAAAGGAACCCAATGGGAAAGATAAATAATCGCTCAAGTGTTGGGGCTGTGGGGAGCCCCACCTTTTGCAAAATTGTCCTTACAATCCTTAGTCCATGAAAAATCTTCAGAACATATAGGAAGTTTCCATGGTGAATGATGTGGCTCAGAATATTCCCCTCATCAGTGCAACAATAGAGTAACACTGAGTTGAAAATCAATCCAAAATGGTGAAAGTTGAAGGTAAAATTCGAGATCATCATAATTCTATCTTAATTGATCCAGACACTAGCATGAGCTATGTTAGTCCAAATATTATGGAATTTTGTAGTTTGGTAACTGAAAAATATAAAAACCCCTGGCTAGTGCAACTAGCTATGGGAGAAAAAAGACAAGTTACTCATCAATTCCAAAATTGTCCTATTCATTATATTACCCTGGTTTCCTATGATGCATTAATCGGTATGGATTGGTTAGAGAGGCATAAAGCTATTGTGAGTTGCAAAGAAAAGAAAATGACCTTAATAACAGATGATGATAACATTCAGATAATAAAAGGCATTCCTAGACCAAATTCATTGTGATAGATGTCCACACTGCAACTAAATAAAGCATCTAGAAGAGGTTGGCAACTTTTTTCCATTAGAAAATCATGCAGAAAGCAAAAATAGCAGGTTGGAAGAGATAAAAGTGGTCAAAAAATTATGATGTGTTTCCGAAAAATATTCCAAGGTTTCCACCCAAAAGATATATATATATATCTTAGTAGAATTGATACTTGGAGTTGCCCTTGTCTCCAAAGTCCCATATTGGATAACAATATCATATGTCAAGGAGCTAAAGATTCAGTTACATGAATTACTAGCAAAGGGATATCTCAGACCCAATAGATCTATGTCAGGGTTGTTGGTTATGTTTGTCAAAAGTAAATATAGAATGTCTAGACTGTGTATCAATTAGCAACAATTAGACAGATTAACAATTAAAAATAAGCATCCTTTGCTCAGGATAGATCGCCTTTTGAATTAGGGGATGAATATTTTTTTGATCCAGATTTAAACAAGAATGGAACAAATTACAGAGATAACCATAAACATATAGATGCAGAGGAAATAATAATTCATTTCATTGATGTAAAATACTGAAATATGCTTACAAACAGAAATGGAAATACACCAACTAGGGTGATGGTAGCTTATCTCTAAGAAGAGATGTGGCGGCTACATGCCTCTAAACTGAACTACAATGAGGATCAAGGGCCTTTTTATTATTGAACAATAAGAGCAAATCCTAAACAACCAAAACCCTAACCCAAGGAGATGTGACACCAAGAGTTTATGGGCCCCATTGGGGTGAGTTGGACAACCAAATTCCTAGGGTCGTGACTTGGTCATATTATCTCCATTGGACGCGCATGATAGCCCATTGGAAAGATCTCTCCGAGGATTATGATGGAAAATATGATTTTAGATAGAAAATTGCTAGCCTCGAAATGGCTTCAGAAGTTTAGGACCTGAAAAACTACTAAAAATAGTACACTGTGCTAAAATTAAGGAAACTAAAAAACTGAAAGAAGCAATGGTGGGGGTCCAAGTGGAATTGGTGGATGGCCACCAATATTCACTTGGATCGTTCCTCCTGCATTAGGAAGAAATGGTCCCCATTGTGTTGAGTTCGTCCATGAGATGAGGAAACGTCTGCTGAACTTGGTCCCTACTGAGCCACTTGCCCTGGTGAGGGAGTTGGCCTGCTTTGACAACTCGATACAATTGGATATTCTGTTGGCGAGTGTGCTTGATCTGTGCTTCCATGATCCGATTAGTTGCACCTTGTTCCATGAAATCTGAATTTAACTCTGTGGGTGTGAGTTGTTCTGCAATGTTGGATGTGTTTAGTAATGGTGGAAAGTATGGTCGAAGGCGGTCCACATTGAACACTAGGTGCATGACAAGGAATGGGGGAATGTTGAGCTCAAATGCATTATCTCCCACAACCTTGGTAATGGTGTAAGGACCATATTAGAGTGGTCTGAGTTTCTGATAGGATTTGGTAAGGTGTTCCTTTTGCAAATGCAACCAAACTTTGTCGACCACCTAAAACTTGTGTGGCACCCGATGTTGATCATGTCGCTACTTGTACTTGGCATTTGATTTTTCCAAAATGTCATGGACCTTTTGGTGAATATGTTGGATGTGATCAATGAATTTGTTTGCCTTATCTACTTTAGATTGGACATGAGCCAAATCTACATGAGTAGATGCAAATGGCATGGCCACATCAATGGAACATAGTGGTTGGAATCTCAAGCCCACCTGAAAAGGGTTGTGGCCAGTTGAGTTGTGGAGAGCCCTATTGTAGCTGTGTTGAACATAGGGTAGGTTCTCGTCCAATGTGCGTGGATGCTTTGAGTTGTACATGCGAAGAATGTGTACGATCATCCTGTTGACAACCTCTGTCTGGCCATCAGCTTGAGGATGGAAGGCTATGGACATAGTGAGTTTGGTGTCTAGCATCGACCAGAGACTAGACCAAAATGTACTGAGGAACCTGCTATCCCAATTTGAGATGATAGACTGTGGGATCCCAAAGTGTACCCACAGTCGTTCAAAGAAGAGTTTAGTAGTCGCTTCGGTTGTGATATTCTTCTCACAAGCCACCATAATGGCCATCTTCGAGAACCTGTCGACGACCACAAAAACATGGTCGTTTCCATGCTTAGTGGAAGGAAGGCCTAACATGTAATCCATGGAGATGGTTCCCAAGGTTGACTAGGGGTAGGTAGCGGGGTATAGAGGCCTTGCTTATTGATGGTCAGTTTGGCAATGGCGCAGGTAGTGCATGATCTTATGTACTTCCTAACATCGCATCAAAGATTCGGCCAATAGAAATACTTCTGTAGTACTACCACCATTTTCTTAACCCCAAAATGCCCAACAGATCAACTATAGTATGCTTCCCAAATCATCTTCGCACGCTCGCTTGAAGGAACACAAAGGTGACCGAGGTGGCATAACATGGCATCCTAGAGGTGAAAATATGGAACATGCTGACCCTCCAAGAGTGTCTGGTGTGTGTGGCCGAATTCTCGGTCTCTTTTGTAGAGAACTAGCCAATTAGAAGTCTCGTGCCCACAATAGTTCAGCACAGTTGTTAACGTCATGATCGGTGGTCAAATGAGGCAATCTGCAACATTATTGGTGTTTCCCTTCTTATACTTGATATTCAAATGGAACTGTTGCAGGTATGTGGACCACTTTTGATGGTGATCATTATGCATTTTCCCTTGGGCCTGTATGAATTTCAGGGGTCAGTGGTCTATGTGGATGACTGTTTTGTTCCCCAAAATGTAATGCTTCCATTGTCGCCTGGCCTACACAATGGAATACATCTCTTTGTCATAAGTGGGATACTTCTAGATTGTGTCTGAAAGTGTCTCACTGTGATATGACATTGGATGCCTGTGTTGAGGAAGGACTGCCCCAATAGCATAGTTAGAGGCATCTGTCTCGACCTCAAATGGTTGTTGCAAGTTTGGTAATGCGATCACTGGTGCCGAGAAGAGGCAATCTTTTAACTCTATGAATGCCTTTCTTTTAGATTCATACCAAAAGAATATTTCTTTCTCTCCTCCCTTGGTGACTTGACTTAAGGGCCAAGCGATATGAGAATATCCCAACACGAACCTATGGTAGAAGTTGGCAAGACCTAGAAAGTTGTAGAGATCTGTCAGAGTGGTTGGAGATGGCCAATCCCAAATGAATTGGATCTTGGTTGGATCCACATGCACCCCTTGTTCATCAATAATATATCCTAGATACTGAACCTGGGTCATGCCAAAAATGCATTTCTCCAAATTGGCACATAACTTGTGTTGCCGCAGTGTTTGGAGAACCTGTCAGATGTGGTGGAGGTGCTCTTCCCAACTCTTGATGAATATCAGGATGTCATCCAAGTATACCATTACAAATGAGTTGGTGAATGGCTGCAACATGTCATCCATTAGCCTCATGAAGGTTGCAGGAGCATTTGTCAATCAGAAAGGCATAAACAACCATTCAAAAAGACCCTCCTCATCTTTGAAGGTAGTCTTCCACACATCGGAGGGTTCGATTGGTACCTGGTGATGTCCTAACTTCAAATTGATCTTGCTAAAATATTTTACCCCCTTCAGTTGGTCTAGGAGGCCAACAATCCATGGGATTAGGTACCTATTATGGACAATGATCTTGTTTAGCACCCAATAGTCAATACAGAGTCTCCAAGTCCCATCCTTCTTCTATACCAACATGTTTGGGCTCCCACAAGGTGATGAACTCAGACGGATTTGACCTTTCTACAACAGCTCCTGAATCTACCTCTTGATTTCATTGTTCTCTAGAATGGAGTTCCAATAGATTGGTCCATTGGGTAGTGGTGCACATGGGGTCAGATCGATGTTGTGCTTGACCTGACAGTGGAGAGGAACCTTTGCGGGGGAGGTGAAGATGTCCTTCTACTTCTCCAAAACCTTTTCCATTTGTAGCTGTCGTGTTGAGGGACCCTGTCTAGAGGTCGTGGTAACCATCTTTGCCTTTCCTTAAGGGTGTATCATCAGGAAAACAAATTTCCCGGTTTTGGAAATGAGCTTACTGCATTTTTTTACAGTAACCAAAGAGATGGCGGTAGGCGGTGCTACCTTTCGTATCTTGTACAAATTATTTCCCAAAGTAAAAATAACATCACAGGGCCATGATTCATACATAGCATGTCACATCCACAAGTATGGTTGTCCTAATAATAGATCACAAACTTCAAGGGGAGAAATGTCAGACAATACCTCATTCGTGAAGGGCTTGATGTTGCATGGAAGTTGACATTGTTGGCTCATGCGAAGATCTCGTCCTTGGTGAAGCCACCCGATGGTGTACGGTTGTGGATGTGATGTGGTTGGTAAGCCCAACCAATTCATGACCTCTACCAAAATGAGGTTCTTTTGGCTCCTGTTGTCGACAATGAATTGTAG
>APFE030598452.1:55805-102200 GCA_000404065.3 Pinus taeda
TTTAATAAATGTGGTTGATATACCCATAAGACTCCATTTCTATCAAACCATTGATAAATATATAATCAAAATAACAATAACAATAACAATAATTTATCAATCTTTTGTTTTTAGAATATTAATTCCTAGGCTTTAGTTAATCTCTTGTGTTTGTAATATCGATCCCTTGTGCTTATCGATACCTTAGGTTTTTAATATTTATCCCTTGGGTTCAATAATTCGTTGGGTTTGTAATATTAAATAGTTGGGTTTATTAGTTCCTTACGTTTATAATATTAATAATCCTTTTGGTTCATAAATCCCTTGATTTTAAAATATTGATTCTTAAGGTTTGTTACTCTCTTCGGTTTTTATATTGGTTTGTTGGGTTTATTTGTTCCTCAGGTTTATTAATCGATTTGATTTATTAATCCTTTGTGTTTATAACATTATTTGTTTGGGTTTACTATTTCCTGAGGTTTATAATATTAAATGCTTATGTTTATTTGTTCTTTAAGTTTATAATATTAATAATTCCTTGGGCTTATCCTTTAATACCTAATATTAAGGTTTAAACAATAGTCCTAAGGTTTAATATTAATCCCTTAGGTTTACAATGTTTATCCCATTGGTTTATTAACCTATTGGGTTTATAATATTAACAATCCCTAGGGTTTATTGATCCCTTGGGTTTATAATATTCATACTCATGTGAGTTTATCAATCCTTTGGGTTTAAAATATTAATTCCTAAGCTTTATTAATCCCTTTTGTTATTAATATTGATCCCTTGGGTTTCTTATTAAGGGTTAAATCTTCGTACAACTATTTATGATTATGTCAACATCACAATAAATTAATCTAATATGGAAATCAACCATGGTCAACCATGTTTTTTTAGGGTTTATAGTAGTCATGTTAGGGATTATATGCGTTGGGTTTATAATTTTTATCCCTTAGGTTTATTATTCTCTTGATTTTATAATATCAATCATTTTTATTTGTCTATCTAAGGGTTCATATTCCTAAGGTTTAATGTTATTCAACAATTGTCAACAATAAACAACCATGTTTGACCATGATCAACCATGGTCCAACATCGCATTGTCATAAGGATTGTCTCAATATGAAACTCAACCATGCTCAATCATGTTTATTTTAGTGCTTATAATATTTATCTTAGGGTTTATATATGTTGGCTTTATAATATTAGTCCCTTTGGTTTAGTATTATTCCCTCAGGTTCATAATCCCTTGGGATTTTAGCATTAATCCCTTGGGTTTATAATATCAATTGATTGGGTTTATAAATATTAATCGTGGTAAACCATGGTCAATCATAGCCAACCATGTTCAACCATGGTTAAACCATAAGGATATGGAAATCAACCATGCTCAACCATGGTCCAACATTGTGTTCTGACAAAGATTGTCTCGATATCAAAATCAATCACGGTCAACCATGGTTAACCATGATCCGACATTGCATTGTGACAAGGATTGTCTCTATATGGAAATAAATCCTTGGGGTTTTAGTATTAATCCCTTGGGTTTATTGTTCCTTTGGGTTTATAATATCAATCGCTTGGGTTTATTATTCCCTGCTCAACCATGGTTTATTATGATGTCAAACATGGTCCAACATCGAATTATGATAGGGATTATCTCAATATGAAAATCAACGATGATCAATCATGTTTACATTAGTGTTTATAATATTTATTGTAGCATTTATATGCATTGGGTTTATAATATTAGTCCCTTGGGTTCATAATCCATTGGGATTTTAGTATTAATCCCTTTGGTTTATAATATCAATGCATTGGGTTTATAATATTAATCATTTTCAATGCCAAACATAACCAACCATGTTCAACCACGCCCAAACAAGGCTATATATGGAAATCAACCATGGTGTAATGTTGCGTTCTGATAAAGATTGTCTCAATATAAAAATCAATCATGGTCAACCATACTTAACCATGGTCCAACGTCAGATTGTGACAAGGATTGTCTCTATCTAGAAATCAACCATGGTTAGGCATGCATAGTTTAGGGTTCACAATATTGATGTTAGGTTTTATATCCCTTGGGTTCATAATTGTTATCCCTTATGTTTATTATTCCCTTGGGCTTATTGATTATGGTCAACCATGGTTAATCATGGAAAACCATGGTCAATCTTGGGTTCTTAGTATTAATCCCAATGGTTTCTTATTCCTTTGGGTCAAACATTGTGAATCATAGTCAACCATGGTCAAGCATGCTCAAATGTCGCTTTGTGACAAAGATTGTCTCCATATGAAATTCAACGATGGTCAACCATGATCCAACTTCACATTGTGACAAAGAATTAATGATGATGATGATTATTATTATTATTATTATTACTATTTTATTAATTAATATTCACATTATCATTATTTACCAGTATTTAATCAAATAAATGTTATTATTGTTTAACAATAATTAACGATTTTACTATTATTTATTGTTTTTTAGTAAATTATTATTATTTTTATATTATTATTATTTTTGTTTAATTAATAGTAACTAATATTTTATGAGTTAATAATATTATTATTATAATATAAATAATAATTTAATATTTTATTATAATATTAAATAATAATCATAAACATATAAATATATAACAGGTCTGATAGACCAATTTGGTCCCAGTGGACGTTAACCACCATCATCATAATAAATTGTTGTTATTATTTATATAGTTATTAATAATCATAAAATACAGATAATTTAATGTGGTTGATATAAGTCTATGGGCATATATCAACCACATTGGAAAATATTGTTGTATATATGATTCATATATATTTATGGTATATCAACTACATTGGTAAATGAGATTATGCTAGTATATTAGAATTTTGATAAATACCCAAATATAGAAATATGAAAAACAAATATGAAAACAAAAATTAATCACAATTTTAATATAATGGAATGCAATATATCCATAAAATTTAAAAACTTAAAACTACAATTTTTCGTTTAATACAAACCAATATAACCAACCTCCCACCATGTGCTGTATGGTTCATGTTCTCTTCCTCCTTGAAAGCGTCAACCTCGACAGGCTTCAGTAACTACATGCATATACAGTGCATGACTCACTAATTATTGAATGTGATAGTCAAGTCTATATGTAGGTATAACATTAATTTCCAATTGTAATTTTTGAATTTCTTAGTGGATGCATCTCTAAAGGGAAGGAACAAGCATTTTTCATCCGGGGACTAATAGGGCCAGGGGCTCCATTCGATCCCAGAAATTTGACCAACCAAAAGGCTGCTCCAAAGTGGTCCTAAGATAAAACCTTTACATCAAACACATTTCCCCCCTCACCATGGAAAATTTATCAAACCGTGTCAAGAGATCAAAATTGCACCTGTTATTCATAAATTTTTCATGTAAAAAGTTAAAATTGTGTAGTCTATATACACATTATACAATTAATGAGAAAGGAAATGTACAACTTCCACAATGAATGATTTTAAAGGATTAGAATGTAAACACATTAAGGGTGTAACATGTCTCCAATATCATTCAGAAAATAATTATCAATTATATACTGTTTTTCTTTTAAATATAATACATACAAAATAATTCATATCAACAAAATGATTTTTAATTTCAATTTTTACTTATGGAGGTAAAACACCTCAATGATTTCTAATGTTCATTATGTTTCTCCTCCATCAAGTAACGTTGTAGTCTTTGCATTTTAAAATTTAGTTTGATACTAAAACATGGTTAGACATTGCATTGAAGGTATGCTCATTCACTCATGCACATTACATGGAAACTTTTCTCTTTCACCAGTGGACATTATAGGGAAGCTTTGCTCATTTGCTCATGGACATTATATGGAAACTTTGCACATTTATTTCCTTGTTGTCTAATGTTTCCTTTTACAAATTCAAAACCACTCCATAGTCTAAGGATGAGAGTTATTTTATTTATGCATCTTTATGGTTCCTTTTACAAATTCAAAACCACTCCATAGTCTAAAGATGAGATTTGTTTTATTTATTTATCTTTATGGGACCTTATGTTGCCATGTTCGGTGCATAATATGTGCGATAACCTTGATGTTATATTATATTATCTTCCATTGGCAGTTATATATTTTATGATATAGGATGAATATTCTTGACCCTTGAAAGCCCTTGTGGTACCTTGTACATACGTGGAGGCCTCGTGGCATTCTATACATGTGATGAAACTATGTGGAAGCGAGGGGTCCACGTAGCCTTATCAAACCCTAGGCATATGTCTTTCATCAATAATGGTGACTACTTTGGTTTAATCAATAGTGGGGATGAATCCATTACCGTTAGGGTAAATGCCTACCCTTAGGCTCTCCACCAGAGTGGTGCCATTTATGTTAGAATCACTTAAGAGAAGAGTTCTATAACCACGAAGTTATCTTGATAAAAACAAGGGTTATTCTTGCGTTCGAAGGTTCTTCCAACACTCATTGATTTGTTTTGTTGGTATTTAATGAAAATATATATATAGCTTGTTGACTGGAGAAACATTTACACGCTAGACCCAAATTCTGCCTTGTACATTTTAAATATTTTCTTTCTTTTTGATATGTAAATATTTTGCAACTCTTGGCAAGGATCTAGAGCAATTCTCAATTGCTAATTTTTCTTGTTTTGGGTATATTTCTTGTTTTGGGTATATTTTGCATAACAAACCTATGCTTCTCCTCGAGGTTCTATTGTGGCAACCATCCTTTACGAGAATTCAACATTGCCACTTATTTCTCAAGGGAGTTTTTGTTAGGTAAATTTCCAGAGCTAAGTCCAAATTAAAATCTCTAGCTTTGAACTTTTCCAGAAGGGTTTCTTCTTATTTGTTAACGACACTACATATATTGTACTGAAATAGGGTGATTCAAAGAAGATTTCACTTAGTCTCCTTCAAGGTGAGATACTGTTTTGCAATAAAATTCCTTTTATAATATTCTTATAAATAATTTCTGGGTAATCTAGACGAGACTAAGGGTTTTTTTGTGCTTGTAGGTTAGTGCTTGACCACATGGGGTTTTTTTATGAGGCATTTTCGGTGTTAATTACATACATGATTACTTATTTCCGCTTTTTTCGTTACATGTACTCATTTACCATTACCCTTTACAGGTTCTCGAAACCACCTTCAGGCTTGATTTTATTTGTCAACTACATAAAATTTATTTTTATTTAGGATACATGCAGGAAAGGCCTTAACCAGCTAGGGTTTCCCACTTGATTGTATAAATTTTTCTCGAAGGTTTTCATTTAATTTATTGGGAAAAGGGCTTGACTAGTACAAATGGAGCCTTGCAACATTTGCCTTTATTATAGGGTTTTCCCCTTTTTTCTAACTCGAAACTTTCATATTCTGTTATTATACCTGCCCATAGGCATGGTATATAGTGATCGATAGATGTTTGACGGTATATTAGTTGCTTTGACTATTTTCATATGGTACAGTTTAACCAATGTTTCAATAAAATTTAAAATTTAAAATTACATACTTTTTACTTTCATGATTTTTGATTGGGCGAAAGGTTTTGAGCTCTTATTGCAGCCTTCACTCCATTCGAGACATATTTTTCCACATCTCACACTTATATCCAAAGTCTTATATGCCTTCAACATTTCGAAATTTTATATTTTTTCCACTTCGCACTCATATCCAAAGTTTTATATGCCTTCAAAATTTCCCGGTTTTATATTTTTTCCGCAACATATTCTAAATGCATATTCCTTCGCGCTTATATACAAAGTTTATATGCCTTCAAAATTTCTTAGTTTTATATTTTTTCCATTTTATTCCAACATATTCTAATCGCATATTCCTTCCTAGTTATATAAGCGGTTTGAATTTCTTGAATTTTATAACCACATTCAATTTCCATGCACCCCTCGCATTTATCACCACTACCACGTATTCTTGCGCCACCTTTCATTTCCACCACATTGCATTTATCGCCACATTTTGGGCTTTGCATGCACCACCTTGCAATCAGGGATTTTTAGCCTCCAGTTGCTCACATTTATCACCACATGTTTAGCTTTGCATGCACGGCCTTGCAATAAGGGAGTTGTAGCCTCCAAGCACATGAATTTTCATCTTTTTTATATACAGTGAGCATTATTTATTGGGCAGGTATGCCGAATGCAAAGCATCCTTGTTTGAATTATGGCAGGAACCTGCGTGGCTGAAGATGTGACTTTTCTTCTTCATTTTAATAAGGAAAAACTATATATTTATTTTCTTTGTGCTATGGCATGCTAAAGTAATTGCAGTCACGGTTTTACGTCATAGTTTATTTCCTTCTTGTTTCCCATACATGTGTATAAGGGTTTTTTTTATGGATACTAAATGTGTATTATGTCTTAGATATCATTATGAGCACATACATATAATAATTTTGTGGTTGTTATTTAGTTTTTAAACACAAGCTAGGCTAGAAGCATGATGCACTCTTATCATGGGTTTCCTCTTAAAGTATTTCTTTATGCCTTGCTATTATCTTGCCACATGTTGCATGTCTTTTGGCTAGTCGATGTGTTTCTCTTCCTCGTCTTTGGCATGCAACATGCTAACCTACACATCAAAATTTTACTTCTATAGATATGGTTTCCTTCGTGTATTAAAATATTTTTGTTCCTCTATAGTCTACAAATGAATTGAAATTTTATGAAAATGAAATGTTAAGTAAGATTTAAGACAAATTTCTTGCATATCTCTAGTTTTCATTGCTATAGTGGATACCAGGGTTGATTCTTAGTTAGGATTTCTCTTCCCCAAAATTTCCAACAAAGGAATTCTTAGCCTTTACCTCTCATAAAATCTATAGTTAAATCCTTTGTCCCTTATCCATCAACCTTCTCGCAGTAGAAAAAACATGTACATATACATACATACATACATATACAAACACGCACAATTTATTCACAGAGACATTAGTAAAATTTAACCATTCACTTTCCTGAATACACCCAAGGAAATGCATGTCATCATAATGAAATCCTACTTAATTCATTCATAACCCTGAACTACAAAAGAAATATGTTTCACTCAGATTTTTCCAAATGTTCATATACATATATAATAATACCTAGAAACAAATTAAAGGTTGACATGTTCCTCCCAACTGTGAAATATATTTTCAACCATGTTTGTCTAAGGGTTGACCGTGGTTGATTTCCATATTAGATTAATCTATTGTGATATTGACATAATCATAAATAGTTGGATAGATCTAAGGAAATAGTAAACCCAAGGGAAATAGGAAACCCAACAAAATAATATTATAAACATAAAGGATTAGGAAATCCAAGTGATTAATAAACACGAAGAATCAATAAGCCCAACAAACCAATATAAAAACTGAAGAGATTAATAAACCCTAATAATTAATATTTTAAACTCAAGGGATTAATAAACCAAAGGGATTATCAATATCATAAACCCAAGGAACTGATAAACCCAACCGTTTAATGTTATAAGCCCAATGAATTAGCGAACCCAAGGGATAAATATTAAAAGCCTAAGGGATCAATGAAGACAAGGATTTATATTACAAACCCAAGAGGTTCATAAAGCCTAAGAATTAATATTTTAAAAACAAAGGATTGATAAGGTCGCATGATTATTAATATTATAAACCCAAGTGATCAATAAACCTTCGAGATTTTGTGTTATAAATCCAAAGAATAAATAAACTAAAGGGATAAACATTATAAACCTAATGGATTAAACCATTAATGTTGGGGTTTAATAAATCAAAGGGATTATTAATATTATAAATAAAAGGGATGAATAAACCCAATGCATTTCTAATTTTATAAACCCAAAGCGTTAATATTATAAAAACAAATGATTAATAAACCCAAGAAATCAATAAACCCAAGGAATAAGTAAACCCAGTAAACTAATATTAGAAACCTAAAAGATTAATAAACCATAGCAATTAATATCTTAAAGTCAAGGGTTTAATAAACTGAATGGATAAAATGATAAACCAAAGGAATTATTAGTATTATCAGCTCAAAGAACAAATAAACCCAAGGGTTAAATATTATAAACCCAAGAGAAAAATATTATAATCCCAAGGGATCAAAAAATGCAAGGGATCAATATTAAAGACGTAAAGGATTGATATTTTAACCCTAAATGATTAATATTATAAATCCAAGTTGTTTAAACCCCATGATAAATATTATAAATCGAAAAATAAATATCAATGACAATCCTTAACCATCGTTGATTTTCATAGTGAGACAATCTTTGTTACAGTGCAACGTTGGACCATGGTTGACCATGATTCACCATGGTTGATTATGGTTTTCATCTCAAGATAATCTTCATTATAATGCAACGTTCGACAATGCTCATGATGATTGGTTTTGAAAATGAGAGAATATATGTCATATTTAATATTTTAAAACCCCTAAGCCCTAATTTCATGGCATCAATATTATAAACGTAAATACCATTATAACACAAAACAATAATAATAAACATAAACCACAACCAATATGAGAACCACATTTTAAACCATTAAGACATAAATGTAGAAAATTAATATGAGTACAATGATAATAATACACTACAAAACATTAAAACATGATAAATCATCATCACATTATTAATAACACATTCATATCACTACATTATAAACATTAAATAAAATTTAAGCCATAAATACATTAATATCAATACATGAATGTATTAACAATATAAATATCAAGAATATTGATATAAATAGCAAGAACATGAAAGCCTAGCAATACTATTATAAACGTCAACAATATTTTCATTTATGAAAGACATGAACAAAGTGAAGGGACCCACCAAAAAGACCAAAACAATTACAAATGCAAAAGAAAAAATAAAATAGTAACACTGCCATTGGAGCAAAGGAACATAAATGCAAAAAAAATATCTAAATTGCACACGTTGGATTTAAAGAAGAACACCATAATAGGACATTTTAAGACCAAAGATACACAATTTTCTACATAAAAATAACAACGAAAAAAATAACAATTTCACCAACATTGCAACCAAAGAAAGCACATTGAGTGTTAAAATATATATTTTTTGTTTTCTTTACATCAAATAATTCCACTGCAAAATTCAACTTGAAACATTCCATCAAAAGTCATCTATGGAATAGCCTCTTCCAAAACACAACCAAACCAATGACACAAGCAGCATGATGTAGGAGTATCCAGCTAAGGGCACCATAACCGAGTGTTGGTCTCCGCCAAGGTGGAAAGATTCATCGGTATTTGGTTTCTTTATGTTTAATTGGTCAAAGAAGAATGTAGGGAATTGTTGTTTTTCTTAATTTCCTTATTAGCCAGGGAACAATACAGTAGTTAGGGTCATTGTCACAATTGTCTGTCTTTCGGTGAGTAATTATCTTATAACTGTTTCTTCCATTTTAGAACAAAAAAAAAAAAATACATCCATGTCAAATGTAAAATTTTGCAGTGCAAGAACAACTGAATGAATTAACAGTTATTTAACTAATAGAATAAACAACTGAAATGTAACTGTGCATAGTTCAAGTAACTGTGGAAAAACAAGTACAAATATGAAATGTAAATCATTATGAGGGGTTCAGCACATGAGAACAGTAATAGAATACAGAGAATAATCTTCTTCCATATAAGTCCATCTGTAACAGTTTTTTTAATGTCTAACTACTTCTTCTTCATCATTGAGTAAACCAAATAAGCAGATACAATGCATTTCAATCCTTTCCATTTAATTTCACTCCTAAAAGAACAGTAAGAAGACAAAGAAAGGTGCATGGGAATTTCTAGCACAAAGGATGGCAATCGACAAACGGAGACCATAACCGGAAGATCCAAACACATTTGGAACAAGTTTGACCAAGAACGAGCATATAATTGTTGAGTACAAAACCCAAGGCAAAGGTAACAAATACAATCGAAATACACTATGTTTCTTTCCATTCCAAACAAAAAAATAGTTGTATACATATTATAGTCCATAGATAATCCATTGAGCAGTGCAATAATCTAATGAACTAGCAAAACCCTAAGACGAGGGTTCCAAAAAGCCTTCAAATAATATTTTATAATCATTTTATAATTACAGACTTTATGGAATCTAACAAGGGTTTGTGCCAAATAACCCAGGTCACATAGTGACGACAGAGGAGTATGAGAAAACAAGTACTAGGACTCAGTCCAACGTAATCGACAGAGACTAACAATAAAAACAAGTTGAAATAGTGGCCGAGCCTATCAGGAAAGGGTTGTGGATCTCACACCAACCATGCCAAATAGCAAACCTCTGATCTGCGCAATCGAAATAGGGCAACACTATTAGCCCAACTGTCAACAGAGGAAAGCAAATGAAAGGTAGAGAATTGTTTACACAGTGAGAAAAACAATTACCTAGAGGTTTAGCTGCGTGGGAAGAAAGCAAACCCAATGAGCCACAATCCATGGTGAGAACCTAAGACTGAGGAGAAAAAACTGTTAGAACTGGAGAAAGATGAGGAGGAAAACAAATCATGGAGAGATAGTTTACCTAGAGCGAATTGCGAGCAGAGGAGGCCACCATAGTTGTGACCTATAGTATGCACACCATTAATAAAATATAACTAGTAGGATAACCACAATAAAACAATAACAGTGGAGGAAATACAAGTCAAGAAACCAAATAGAACATACTATAGCCATTTTCTTACGCAAACGAGCAGAACCATCACCCTGTGCTCAAGGAACCGAGCCCATAAGTCACTAGGAAAAACGCAGGTGCCATACTCACAGGCAGCATAGTCCATAGCCAGCGCATGCAGAGTCGTGGCTTGACACCACACATTTGGCACGAAATTATTCTTTCCAGACCAAACCCTTAGCATAACAGAGTCGCAGATAAAGAATGAAAGAGTTACAATAAAGGGTGGGGTTTTGGCATAGACCGAGGAGCAGGAAAATCAAAACGAAGGCAAGGACCACCAGCAAAGTAACATTAATGATTGTCATAAATGCCACCTAAACAAAGTCCAGAATCATCCGAATATTGACCACTAATCACAACTTCTAAGTCCTCAAAAAAATCATTGCTTAATCATTTAATTAGTGATTAGTGTAATATTTTGTTGTTTATAATCATTATTGTGTGAAACTATGGGCTGGTCCCATCATAGTGGTATCAGAGAAGGATTTAGTGTTTTCCTGAGAAATGGAGGTAGGAAGACAAGGTCATGGAAGAGCTGTTTAGAGAGCAGCAGATGAAGGATTGCGAGAGGAGATCAGGATCCTTACTGCCCATTTGGAGGTAGTTGAAGTAGGAAGGAGGAGGGATCCAGAAGTAGGATATGACATAGAAGAAGAAGCCACAGTGACAACAAATGGATCAAATGAAAAAGGACCAGAAATGAGACTATTGAGGTCAATCCTATTGGCGAGCAACAAACCTAAACCAGAAATCCCAAATTATGACGGCAGCTTGTCCACAGAGGTTCTGTCGGACTTGATTAGAAAGCTGGATAAATATTCTGAGTGTGAACAGATCAGTGAAGATCAAAGAGTTAAGCTCGCTGCAATGAAGCTGAAGGGACACACAGCCCTATGGTGGGATAGTGTCCAAATAGAGAGAAGGAGGATGAACATGTTGCCAATCAAGAAGTGATCAAGGATGGTGGCCAAGTTGAAAGGTAGATTTCTGGTTAAGCATTACCAGATTGCACTACATCGACAAGTGCAAAATCTAAAGCATAAAAGGATGATAGTAAGAGAGTTCACTGAAGAATTCTACCAGGTAAATTTAGGAGCCGGTTATATGGACGATACCCGGGAGAAAACAACAAGCTATGTGACTAGTTTAAGGTTAGAAATATTAGATGAAATCGGAATTCTTTCCTCGAAAAACATAGAAGAAGCATATCAGAGTGCTATGGAAGTAGAGGAGAAGATCACTAGGAAACAAAATGCCAGGAGAGGATGGGTAACCAACAGAGGAAGAGGATAGTCTTATGGCAGAGGGTGAACTTCCAGTAGTAATGAAGAAGGTAGCAGTTCCAAAACTTCCGGGATAGAAGAAAAAAGTGACAACATGAGAGGTGGCAGGCCATGTCAGTGAGGCAGGGGAAATGGCCAAGGCAGAGGAGCTAACTATCAGTGCTACAGATGCCATAAGTGGGGGCACAGATCTTTTGAGTGTCCTAAGATGCAACAAGCTAGACATAGAGGTGTGTATGTCGCACAACCAAAGGAAGCAGAGGCACCTCCCCAAGAAGAAAAAAATGTGCTATAAAGAGGGGAAGCCTTAGTTTTGAACAAGGTGTTGTTGAAACTAGCCAAAGAAATAGCTGAACAAACTCAAAGCAAAGGTTTGTTATGGATAGTTTGTAAGTCACACGACAAATATTGTAAGCTGGTTATCGATAGTGGGAGTACAGACAATCTGGTTGCCATGGAGATGGTGGAGAAGTTGGGGTTGAAGCGGTTGAAGCACCCCACTCCTTACAAGGTATCATGGCTACAAAAAGGCCATCAGCTATTGGTAGATGAGAAATGCGAAGTGGAGTTCCATATTGGCAGATATAACGATAAGGTCATTTGTGACATAATTTCGATGGATGTATGTCACATACTGCTAGGCAGGCCATGGCAGTGTGGTAGGAAAGTAGTACATGATGGGAAGACAAACTGTTATAAGTTTGTCAAAGATGGGATCAAGCACACGCTTGTGCCCATCAATGAGGGAGAGACAATGGAAACAAGTGGGACGAGAATGTTGTTAATGGGCGGAAAATAGTTTTTAAAGAAGATTGAAGACAATGAAGTAAGCTATGTTGTTGTAAGAAGAGCGAAGACAGTGCTTCTACACACAGAGGTGTCAGATTTGCCCACAGAAATTCAACATATGGGACAGGAGTTTAGTGATATAGTAGTGGATGACATGCCAGATAAACTACCCCCTAAAACAAGTATAAATCACCATATTGAATTTATACCGGGAGCAAGTTTGCCAAATAAGGAAGCATATTAGATGAGCCCCAAAGACAATGAGGAGATCAGAAAACAGGTGCAAGAATTGCTAGATAAAGGGCCGATAAGGGAAAGTTTGAGCCCCTGGGCAGTTCCAACAGTTCTCACTCCCAAGAAAGTAGGAGAATGCCGAATGTGCACAGATTCGAGGGCCATCAATAAGATTACCATCTGGTATAGGTTTCCACTACAACAGATGGACGACATGATGGACTACCTGAGTAAGGTAGTGTATTTTAAAAAAATTGATTTAAAGAGTGGGTATCATTAGATTCGAATCCGAGAAGGGGATGAGTGGAAGACAACCTTCAAAAATAATGAGGGGCTGTATGAGTGGTCGGTAATGCCATCCGGACTGAGAAATGCACCCAGTACCTTTATGCAGTTAATGAAAGAAATGCTAAAATAATACATTGGAAAGTTGTAATAGTGTACATGGATGACATATTAATTTTCAGCAAGATGAGGGAGGAACACTTTCGACATGTTCGAAAAGTGTTGAAACAATTGCAGTAGAAAAAGTTGCTGATAAATAAGAAAAAGTGTGCTTTTCTGCAAAAAGAATTAGTTTATCTAGGTTTTGTGATTGTAGAAAATGAGTTGAAGATGGACCCAGAGACGATTGCAACAATTGCTAACTGGCCATCCCCAAAAAAGTTGTTTGAGGTACGTAGTTTTCATGGGATGGCTAGTTTTTACCAAAAATTTATAAGAAACTTCAGTGAAATCTACGCACCTATGTTGGATACTATTAAGAAGACAAGTCAGCCTTTTCGTTGGACCGAGGTGGCAAAAAGGAGCTTTCAGCTATTGAAGAAGAAGATCACAGAGAGACTGATCTTGATATTTCTATATTTTAAAAAGCTTTTTCAGCTTTGCTATGATGCAAGCGATATGACCATTGGGGCTGTACTTAGCCAAGAAGACAAACTTGTTGCATTTTTTAGTGAGAAATTAAATGAAAGTAGGTAGAAGTATTCATCCTATGACAAGGAATTCTATGTTGTCTGTTAGCTTCCTATACCAATAGGTTTCATTTTTCATGATTGACAGTGGAAGTGCCAAAAATGTCATCCTTTTCATGCTACAAAAGTTCCATTTTTGAAGAATTTCATAGTTAAGGGAGGGCCAAACAACTTAATCTTGGCCTCCCTAGGTTTAAATTGCTTATTTTAGAAAATAGAGAAAGAAAATATGTCCAAACTATTTAAGCTTGGCAGATTACTAGCTAGGTAGAGAATGAAGGTGCCAAATTGTCTAATCTGGGCCCTTGGAAGCAATAAGGGTAGTTTTTAGATAGGAGGGCAGTTAAAAAGAAAAAAGCAATAACGGTTTGCAAGTCTAAGTGCACCCTTCCTGAAGTAACAAAAAATGTTAGGTGTATTAGGCTGGGTAGGTATCCTGAGGTTGCAGAAGCAAGATCATCTTCAGTTTTGACCTTAAAAAGGAAAGCTCATCTCATTAGAGGCAAGAGTACCAAGGCAGTGTTTTGATGGCAGAATTCTGAAGCATGTCTAACCCCCCTCACTCCCCCCAAAAAATCTCTAACTAACATTCCCCTAAAGGTCCTTGGGAATTCCCCAACAAGTCTTGCTTTCAGCTCATTTGCATGAAATATCAAGTCAAGTTTTGACTTTCCTCAATGAAAAGAAGCCACATTTCTTGTGTAAAATCTTTTCTCCATATCCTATTCAAATCACATATCTAAGTTCCAGATCTTGAACTTGGCATCATTTCCCTTACATTTCCATTTCACCAAGTCATATTAACTCCTAATTCTACTATATAGCTCCCTAACTACTTTCCCATCCCTATTTGGTATCAAAACTATATAAAATCCCAAAAATACTACATATCCCACCTTATAGCACCATAGCTATGTAACATGGTTTGGGAGATAATGGTCCATTTGGGACTAATGTAAACCCTTCTGCATCCTAACTCAGAGTTACTTTAACCCCTGGTTAAAGTAATAACCATTATGGTCCCCCTCCTTCATCTATAAACCTAACCCTTCCCCTCCACGTGCATTGTTAATGGTTTGATGTTTAAAGGTTTTAAAACATTAAACACTAACCGGCGCACGTAACCTGTAAAACCCAAATGAAAACCCACTTCATTAAAGTTTTCCCCTCGCCGCATTAAACAAAAAATAAAATAATTCTGCGGGCCCCGTCCCTAACCATCTGCCGTGTTAAATAACCCGCTAGCCGTCTGATGACCAACACCCTAGATCTACGGTGGGTGGGTCTTTTCCTACCTCGATGTGCCGAGGGTTAGCATCCGAGAGAAGGGCGGTTTTCCTGTCTTACTCCCGCCACGTGTTGCCCTCCTGGCTGTGTCGGGGCCCCCTCCTTCGAAACCAGTTCTGCGCAAAAGCGGTGTGATAGAAACCAGAAATCGCTAACCCCCTTCTGACATCGGCACCATGTCTTCCCATGACATCACCTCCGCTCCGCCGATGCTCTGCCACGTTACCACCATCTCATCCCTTTCCCGCCTGCGCCCTGCCACCGTGTCATTGCCACATGACTGCCCCGTCAGATGCTGCGTCACCCATCCATACCCAGGACCTGCCAATGACGTCATGCTGACGTCATCACGGAAAAGCGCCAAAAGCACAAATATGTCAAAATTTTTATCAAAAATCACATTTTTTGACCATTTGTTAGTCATTATTCATTGGTCTTTGTGGACAGTTGTTGCCGTTGTTTTTACCATTTTCACTCCCAAAGCTCGAAATTGACCAACCAAGCTGCTGTAGCCTACAATTCGACTCCGTAGCTTGCCAATGCACCAGCTCTTCCACCCTTAGCATCGTTTTAACGAGGTATTTACCAAATTTCTCCCCCCTTCACCCCTGTTCTTCCATTTTTCTCCATTGTACATGCTGTAAACCTGCAAATTTCCTCAATTATCAACTTTGTTGCACCTAATACTTCACCAAAATCCATTGGTAAGCCTTCACCTCAAAAGAAAACCTCTAAACCCGTGCCCGGTTGCACTTTCACTGTCGAAACTCCGTTTAGAGCTCGACCTCTAGACAAAGTCTTGCAGCAGCTCAGTATTGCCAAATTTCACCTCGTTCCATTGAAAATATCAGTCCATTGAAGCTGTAATTATCCCTTTCCCCTCTGCATTTCTCCCCACAATCCCTAAATCCAAAGAGTTCATTAAGGAGAAGGGAAGTTGGCCCAAAAACTCAGCAAATTGCTTTTTCATCCTAGTGCCAAGTAGTCAAGCTATTATTACATTTGAGTTCAGTCCCAGGTTCCTCTGCTAGTAATCACAAGCAAGTTTGTTTAATCAACTGTTGCTTTAATCTTCCTTCTAAGTTCAAACATTGAAAAGTTCCATAATGGCCACTCCATCAGCTCTAGACATCACTCCCATGAATTCACCAAACAAAGAGCTTGAGGTAATGGCCCTTGCTGATAGTGATTATCTTATTCAAGATCTAGTTGGGGACAGGAATCATTTACATACCTATTTCTAGCTAAGAAACAACTTCCTTAACAACTTTGACATGTATGGAATATGGGAGTCCAATTTGCCACATTATTTCCTCCCTTCTGTCAATGTTTTTCTAGAGATTATTCACCTGTGTGCTGCAAATTATGAACCGAAATAGAGGGCTGTCAAGTCTCCATCTGGGAGCATACTTTTCTATATCACTCCTGACTCCATCAACTAGATATTAAATTTCAAACAAACGCAGCTACTATATCCTTTCTCCATGAAGCACTTGCTGGAAGATGCCTCATGTCACCTTAATCCCAAGATTGAAAGAATTGCTAAGACATTTATGAAGGCAGATTTCCAACCTAAGGAGCCACCTCCATTCCTATATGTCCATTTCAATGAGGTTGGCAAGCTACTAGTAGACATGATATCCTATGTGTTAGGCTTCAAATCAAGTGAACATGTGGATGAGACAATGCTGGTTCTGTTGCCTTCCTTCAACAAAGGGCATCCTCCTTCTATCAAGTATAACTATGCCAAGTTCATAGCAAAAAATATTCATAACCAGCTCACAACGCTAGATAGGGAGGGAGTCTTCAAATATTCCTCATACATCTACCATTTGTTCAAGTATTATCAGTCAGAAAGCTTCCAGTGTCCCATCAAGAAATTAGATTCAAAAGGAGAAAGAAGATCTGTTGTCCTCTGGTCATCAATATTCCATCAAGTCCAGCATTCTCCATACTCTTACTGTGAGTTCATTGACCAATTTGTCTATCCAGTTTCCTGCCTCTCAATGAAAGTTCCTCCTCCTAGAATATCTTATGAGATGCAGAAGATATTGCAGCTATCTAAGAGCTACAAGTTAGGTGATTGGTATCTCTACCAGGATCACACTGTCATCAGAATCTATGGTTGTGAGCTCTGTCCTTACAGGCTCCCAAGATATGTGCCAATGAGGTTGTTTGCCTTGGAATACTACAGGAAGCTAATCAATTCAGGTCTTACTCATTTTCACAACACCAAGAAGAAGGCTTTCCTAAAATTAAAGACCACCTAGGACCCTTTATCATGATCAAGAAGGAAGGTTGGCAAGATGCTGACCTAATACTGAAGGATCAACTTAAGTTGAAGAGAAGTTTCTGGTGGGTCCCTTATGACCCACATGGCTTTATTAGTGCCAGAAGAGTCAAATATAGCTTGAAACCCTATACACACTGCTTAATCCCACACATTGAACAATATGCTAATCAATATGCATGGGCACAAGGTACATTAGTTGAAGAATTCACTCAGGAGGAAATTATGGAGCAAAATGTTCAAGACCTTGAAAAAACTCTTGACTTAGATTCTTGTGAGTAGGTAACATTCAAGTTGCCACATCAAATTGGAGAGGGCACATCAGCTGCTACAGCTGCACAAACCAGACAAGCAGAATCTTCATCAACAATGGGTGCAACAAGAGGCAAAGAACCAATGGACACAGAACATGTGACTGCAGAGCTGCCTGCTACTTCAATGGAGCACTCCCAAGAACAGGCTCCTCCATAGCAAACAGAGGCACCCCAAATGCCAGTTTTACAGACTCCTACCCATGAGGAAAGAGGCAGAAAACGTGACAGAGAAGATTCCACACCTGCCAGTGAATCTGCACAGCAGCCTAAATCTAAGAGGCAAAGAGTTGATTCTCCATCTGAGGAGGAAATCAGTCAAGAGATCCTTGAAAGCCCAAGGAGAGACAAAGAGGGAAGCCGACAAACACCTACCAGCTCTTTCCAAAAAGAGCTAGACAGACAACAGCCATGGAGGTGTCTTCCTACACACAACAAAACAAGAGATCAGTTAGTGTCAAAGCCAGCTTCAAAGAGATCAAAGCTCAAAATGAGCTTCTAAGAGTGCAACTATATGACCATTTCCTAAAAGCAACACCCGCCAAATAGGAAAGATTGATGGCAGCATATGATATCAAGGAAGAGAAAATGATTCTCAGCCATTTCAAGCCCAAAGTTCAGCAACCTCAGACAGCTGCAGACTATTTCAGGACAGATTTACAGGTCATGGGCAAAGACATCCACCCCATGGACCAAATTGAGCTACATAAGAAGACTGGTGAGATGGTCTATGCTACTTTAGCAGACAAGGCCACACTCGCTCATGAATTAAAAGAATCATTGAAGAACACTAACACTCAGTTAGATTTGGAAAGAATGTCCTCCACAGCTAAAGACAACATAATTAAAACATTGGAGGACATTATTGTTGACCTAGGACATTATCCTAAGGATCCTAAGGGTGTGAGAGCCCTTATGAAAAAGAAGGATGATGATATTGCTGCATTGAGAAAGCGATTGAGGTTGCCTCCTACTGAACACCCTCAAACTGCAAAATTAGTGCAAGAGAAAGAAACTGAAGATACATTATATTTGTTGATGAAAATGAATCAAAGAGTAATCCAGATGGAGGAAGAATTAGAAAGAGTAGCCCAGAGTAAGTAGGGAGAAGCAACCTCCCAGCCACCTCCAGCAGTTCCAGCTAATGTCCCTGTTCCTCCTACACAGCCAGCAACAATCCCAGAAGCCACATCAGCAACAACAACAGTAGCAACTACACCAACATCTGAAACAAGCATGAGCATGGAAGAAATGATGAAAGTTGTCAAGGAGATTGAGCTTCAGGCTATAGAGATAAAAGAGGCCAAAGAGAAATTGGCCAATCTTGAAGGAAAGTATGACAAATCTAAAATGACAGTAGCTGAAAAGACAAGGGAAATTAAGGCCTTGAATGACAAAATTAAAGCCTTGGAGAAAGAGCTAGCTTTAGAAAAAACCCTGATGGAAATAAAGAAGATTTTGTGGGCCAAGATAAATCAGTCAATCACTGGCCAATGGAGGTCAATTCAAGCCATGTATGAACAGGTCGAACTAATTGACAAAGCTCAGTTTGAAACTCAGAGAGCCAAAACAGCATTGGGAAACATACCTGAGTAGGCCAACAAAATGATCAACTTCTTAAATCATTAAACCATGGAAGAACTAGCAACATTACAGATTATGAACAGAACAGATGCCATACTGATAGCCAAGAAAGTGCTGACTTTAAGAAGTTTTATTCAAACTCTAGAAGCAAGATGTCGGGAAATCCAAAAGGATGTAGATAATTTTGAAACAAAGCTTGCATCACTGTAGACTAGAGGATTGCCCAGCTTATTAACCAGCTCTGGAAGGTTATTAACACGTGACCAATATGCAACTAGGCTCAATAATTATGTCACAAATCAGCTTACTGCTTCATCAAGTTCTTCAACACAAGCAGGACCTCCTACAGGAAAGACTCTCTATGATAAGCTAGAAAACTTATTTTACATGGAACATGAAGTCAACCACCTGTTTGAGATACCCCCTAACTATTACAAGTATACTGAGGTTGATGAGACACTCATCAAGATACAAAGGCATCACCTTCCTCTTGAAGATTGGTGGCAAGCAATGCTGGCCATTTTACCCAGGTGATATCAGTCTTTTTCTCCTTTTTCAATTTTCGAATGCCATATCAGTTACAGGTCAATAGTAAGCATCGGATAGAGCACAAGAAAGAACAGGTGGAGCAGGTCAAATCAATGACAAGGCAAAGGGCTGGAACAGCAAGCCCAAAAAGCGCAGATTTTGAAAACACAGCCCCAGCCGACTCAAATGGACTCAAAAGTCAACATTTTCTGATAGAAAAGAACAACTCTTACATTTGTATTTACTTCAGCATTTACTTCTTCACCAACCGCTCCTTAGGAGTTGGTGAAAGAATTTAAGAGTTAATAACTCATCCTCTAGATATTTTGTATCTCCTTTTTGTATATATATCCCCTCATAGAATGCATTTGGGGTTGGTTGATTAATTCACTTCATGAGAGACTCGCACTATATATCTACGAATTTCTTTAATCAAAGACTGCTGAAAAGATTGGAGGACTGACTGTCTGCTGTGTTCAAATGGTTGAATAGTGACTGTGGAATTCTTGTGCTGCTATATGACACAATAAGTTTTTCTTCATTCTATTTCATTTTATATATATGTTTAACCATTATCGTATCATCATCTAAATAACAGGAAAAATGGATAGCCTAGACTTCGCTTAACTACACTCTATGCTCAATTTCTGTTGTTTCTATATGTTTTCGTCTGAATTAGCTGTGAATGTGAATTCCTTTTGGCTCATATTTCCCCTAATTCACACATGTATGACAGTTATCTAGGAATTCTTGACTGCTCCTAGATAGAGCTCATTCACCTTCCCTCTGTTAAGTTGAAGGAGAGATTCTTAATTGCCTCTCATTCCTTAGCCCTCATTCCATTCTTATTTAGCCTGAATGTTGTTTCATGTATAGCTATCTTGCTTTATAGTCTCCTTGTGACCAAGAAAACGCACCAGCAGCCTTACTTCATGACTCCATGCCCAATGGTTTCAATCTCTTACACTATGCATGCCTCCCTACTTGAAGACCATTAATCATCCCACCAAAACTTAAAGAAAACACAAATAACTCCATAACTAGCTTAAAATCCTTCAAACAAAGCTAAATCCTAAAGAGAGAGCCCTCTCTGATTGTAGGTAGGCTAGGACCTACAGTCCAAAGATTGGTTTGTGCTTACATCGGTCGTATTCGCTTGGGAGTCAAAGGGAACAACCTGAGTGTTAACATAATTGGTGACTCCATTAGGGAAGAACAAATTTTCCAACTCTTGTCTACCCCTTAATGGTGTAAATAAATTCTGAATGACAGCCAAGAAGTCTTGGAAATTGCTCTTGCTTTGCATTTGTAGGAGTATAAAAAAGCTGCTTCAGTCAATCTTTATTGCAGTCTTAAGCTCTAAACAGTTGTTCCAAAAATTGATCAGTCTCTTTCTAAACCACAACTATTCCTAGAAATTTTCCAAAAACAGGTTCAGAAGCTGGCTCCAAAAAAGAAGACCCATTACACCTGATTCTAATCCAGATCCAGATCCACCAGCTGTTTTTGAAAATCCTAATTTAATTCCAAAGATTCTCAGGAAACAAAAGGAAGAAGAACATTTTACAGATTCAAGACCTGAAACAGTTCCTGAAAGTTATATTCCAACTCCTGCTAAACTTTCATTACATCCTCACATCACTGTTCCTACATCTCCTACTTCCTCATCCACTTCACAAAGCACCTTCTCCACTCCTCCATCTACTACACATACTACTATTATCACAGTTGTTCCAGTCATTCCATTTATCCCTGTTGTTCCTCTTATACCTCCAAATATGGCTAACAGATATGCACCTTTACAATTACCTGCAAATCCAGGGCCTATGCCTCAAGATTATCAAACCAAGATAACTTATTTTGATGGTACTAGTTCTTACATAGCCCTGCAACATACCAAGAAAATGCAAGACTACTTTGAAAATTATGAGATAGATGATGATAGTGTAAGAATGAGGATTTTTGTCCAAAGCTTAACCGGAGATGTAAGGCCCTGGTTCAGAGCTCTTCCTGCAAATTCTATAGGTGACCCAGAGGCCCTATACCAAACTTTTCTTAACCAATGGGAGAAAAAGAAAGACCCAATTCACATATTATCTGAGTATGATACTATAAAAGGAGGCCCTCAAGAGACTGTCTTAGACTATTGTGCAAGGTTTAACAATGTTTACAATGCTATCCCACAAAACCTTAGGCCTCCACCTGATCTGGCCTTATATAAATTTCCTGATGTATTTGACTTAGACATGGCATATCAACTGGGAGAACGAGCCCCTAAAAGCCTAGCAGAAATGCAAAATATAGTTGTTAGTGTCGAGGCAAACCTGATAGCTAAGCGAAATAGAGCAAGAGCTGAGAGAAGAACTACTTTTAAAGAAGAACCATCATCCTTAGATCAGAAACTAGATGCAATCATCAGTGGTATGCACAGACTGGGAGATAGGATAGAAATAGTTGAAAGAAAATCATCATGGGATGGAAAACAAAACACTACTGTTAGAAACCCAAGTTTTAGGAAAAACCAAAATCCAAATGTTGGAAGGGTTGGCCCAGATCAAGACATAAGACCCCCTTTCCAAGAAAATTATACTGAAGCATCAACATCTAGTGAACCAACAGAAGACACTCATATCAACTTGATGGGTTTAAAGAATGACCAACAAGTTTTCCTATCAGAGGAAGACCAAGAAGACCAAGATGAGGGTGATCAATTCTGAACCAAGTCTGGAGAGTCATTTGACTTCAAAGAAGGTTATGACACAACTGTATATGAAGTTCACAAACAATACAAGTTGATAAGTAGGACCATAGATGTACTAGAACTTGCCAAATCAAAGGATACTAAACAGCCTAAGAAGATAAAAGAAAAAAGTACTCTCATAGAAATTGTTGATATAACAAATCCAAATCCAAAAGAAGTCACTGTAGAGGATGTTTCTGACATACAACCCTCTAAAAACCAGCCTATTGTATCCTTTACTTCAAAGGAAAATGTAAACAGCACCCCTAAAGGCTCTTCCAAATCAAAAATATCTCAAGAAATCACATAGGAACAAGAGAAAATCCCTGATATCCCCATTGGAAGAGGTAAACCTACCTCTCACAATGCAAAAATCCAATCAGAAAAAACATTTGATTTAGAGGCAGAGACATAGAAAATTTTAGGGGCGAATGTTCGCCCTTTGGCGAAATTAAGGGGTTTTAAATTTTTAGTGGGCGAATATTTTGTATCATAGTACATTTTTACAAATCACCTCAAATAGCCCACCTTTTATTAAGGAAGAGGGTAAAAAAGGTAAATTTAGCCCTTGAAATTAGGAGTTAGAACCTTCCATTCGCCCATTTTCAAGAATAGGTTTTTATTTAGTCCATAACCCTCATTCTATTTATGTAGGCTCAAGAAAGAGGTTTTATTTAAGTTAATCCTATGGGCCAAATACCATATTTGTAAAAGAGGTATGGTAAATTAATAAAAATACAAATAAATGAGAAGTATAGTGAACAAATAAAACATTTTTTTTATATATTACTCCATAAGTCAACTTATATTTACGAACACTCAAAAATGCGTTATATCCAGGTAAAACCTATGGGCAAAATAATATAGGACAAATACCATGGACTAGATTGTTATTAATAGCATGGAAAAAAACATTATTAACCCTATTATTAGTATTAATAAAAATAAAAATGGCACATGGACCCATGGTATTCACCAAAATGGCACATGGTATTGACCCATGGTGTTCACCTAGAATGTAGCCTATTTAAATGGGGGAATTAAACTAGCATAGATCCATCTTTACTCTGGATCTACTAACCCTCTAGAGGTATCAAATATCGTGATATGAAAACTAGCATAGAGTGAAAAAATATTTGATCCCTCTCAGGGCTGGATCAAGAGTAAAAATGGATGTTCTAATTTAATGTATGTTAAACATTTTAGCTTGGTTAAATAAAAAACAACTATTATTATTAATTTTATAAAAATACTATAGTAAGTTTTAAGCTAGGTTTATGATAACCTCGTAATACTAAGATCTTACAAGATTTTATAATTGAGTAAAATATTCGCCATGACTGGTGAGAGATTCGCTAAAAAATTATATATACACATTATATTATTGATAAAATCGCCTTCCATTTTTCCTATATACCATGAAGATTTGCCCATTTATTATACTTATAAATTTAGGGGGTGTTCTTAAAATTTTCCCTGGGCAGAGATCAATAAACTTAAAATATCTATTCCTTTAGCTGAACTTGCCAAGCATGATATATATAGGCAACAAATCAAGAGATCGCTACAAATGCCAGAGAATAGAGATGATGTGAATGTATTATATGATCAACCTAAGCTCCTTTTTGGCCTTGAAGTTGATGGAAAATATGCTAATGGGGTTGCCCTACCTTTTTATGTTAGTTTGCATATTCATGATAAAGTCTTGCATAATGCAATGTTTGACTCAGGTGCCTCACACAACTTGATGCCTAGGGCTGTAATGGAGAAGCTAAACCTTGATATCATGAGGCCCTACAAAGACTTGTTCTCTTTTGACTCAAGTCAAGTTAAATGTTTAGGTTTAATCAAGGACTTATGTGTGTCCCTAGTCCAATATCCCAACGAGACTATTTTAATGGATGTGGTGGTAGCTGATATCCCACCTAAATATGGAATGTTGTTATCAAGATCCTTGGGAGCCAAGCTCCAGGGGTCTTTGCAATTAGACATGTCCTATGCTACTATCTCAGTCTTTGGGCAACCAAAGAGACTGCATAGAGAAACACTGATGAAATATGTGGTAAGTAGTGAGGGGAGGCCCCTAAACTTTCCTATTTATGCAATCCATTTTGATATGGATTCTTTCATCTTGTTCAATGATGATGGATATCCTCCAACTAATGATAAGTGTTTGGCTCTTAAGCAAGAAACGGACATAAATGAGCAACCAATTGTCCAACGCCTTGAAACTACTAAAATGATTGATGAAAATACCATACCAGACAAACCATATGAAATACAAAATTCTGATTTACCCACTCCAAAAATAACTTAAATTCCCAATGCTGAACAAGAAAAAGAAATTCTTTGGTATCTTGAATTTGATGGGTCAGTGAATAAACTAGGAGCAGTGGCAAGAGTGTGGATCCATAATACACAAAACAATCATGCAGAGGGTCATGATTATAGATTGAAATGCAGGTGTACTAACAACATGGTAGAGTATGAGGCTCTCCTCTTAGGCATTAAACTGATCAAAGCTCTAGGAGTTGCCAAAATTTCCATACTAGGTGACTCTGACCTGATTATTCAACAGATGAAAGGTAACTTTGTTACTAATGCTAATAGATTGAGAGCCTACAAACATGCTGCCACAGAAATACTCAATACCTTCTTTGAATTCCAACTTTCTAAGATTTCTAGAAGCCATAACATACATGCGCACAGCCTAGCAACCTTTGCTAGCACCTGCAAGTGGCCCCGTGAGCCCAATCATTATTTCACAGCTGACATAAAGCACAAGCCTGTTGTCCCAAACAATATCAAAGATTGGCAAGTGTTTGAAAATGATACAAAAATAAATAACTTCCTGACTTTACAGCAAGAGTTTTCAGGCCTGAATATTGATGCTAATCCCATGGATGTCCCACAACAGCAAGTCAACCAACATCAACAAACTATATCAGCTGAAACAGCAAAACAAATGCTGCACCCCACCACTTTTGATAACAAAAATGTGCAAGAGCTTAAACAAATGAACCTTGATGAAACAGCTGAACTAGAGGCAGAAGTTATTGACCTGAAAGACAATTTCCTACCCACAGGCTTGACTCCCTTAGAAGACATCTTTGACTCAAATGATATCCCTAGGAAACCAAGCATACAACCTCTAAACGCTGCTATTGAAGACTACAATATTGGAACTGTTGAAAAGCCCAAAATAATAAAACTGCTTAAGTCTTTGCCTTCTGATCAAAAACCAAAGTATGTTGATCTGTTTAAAGAGTTCCAAGATATTTTTGCATGGAGTTATGAGGACCTAAAGTCCTATGACACTTCAATTATTCAACATACCATTCCTTTAAAATTAAATCAAAAGCCTTTCAAGCAGAAACTAAGGAGAATAAACCTAGTGCTTCTCCCTTTAATTGAGAAAGAAGTGAAGAAAATGTTTGAAGCTGGTACCATTGCACCCATTAGATTTTCAGAATGGGTATCTAATCTTGTTCCCACAAGGAAAAAATCAGGTGAGATCAGACTATGTGTTGATTTGAGAAATTTGAACCAAGCATCCCTTAAAGACCATTACCCATTACCTAAGATGGACCACATTCTACAAAGAGTAGTGGGATCTTCAAGAATTTCATTGCTTGATGGTTTCTCAGGATTCAATCATATCCTAGTTCACCCTGACGATCAAGATAAAACAACATTCACAACACCATGGGGAACTTTTAAATATGTGAAAATGCCTTTCAGACTTAAGAATGTAGGTGCTACCTTTCAAAGGGCCATGGACATATCATTTGCTAAAGAAATCCATGATTTCTTAGTGGTCTACCTTGATGACCTAACCCCTTTCTCAAAATCTGATCAAGAACATCTAAAACACCTAAGACAAGTGTTCCTAACATGTAGAAAATATGGCATATCCTTGAATCTTAAGAAGTCCATCTTTGGTCAAGAGGAAGGTAAGTTTCCAGGCCATATCATTTCAAAATATGGTATTAGAATTGATCCGAACATAATTCAGGCCATTCTTCAAGTTCCCCATCCAAGAAACATTAAAGAATTGCAAGCTTTTTTAGGAAAAATCAACTTCCTAAGAAGATTTATTCCAAACCTAGCTGAGCTGATAAGATTACTAAACAACATGTTGAAGAAGGATTCTGAAGTAAAATGGACACTAGAGGCTAAGCAAGCCTTCGAGGGCATAAAAACTGCCTTGACTCAAACACCCGTCCTAACCAGTCCCCAATTTGACAGAGATTTTATCATTTTCTCCTTCGCTTCCCAACACACCATTGCTGTTGTTTTATTACAAAAAGATGATCAAGGAAATGAAAAGCCCATTGCCTTTTTTAGCAGAGCTCTTAGGGATGCCCCCTTGAAGTATCAAATCATGGAAAAGTAGGTCTATGCCCTGGTGAAGGCCATCAAAGACTTTAGAGTTTATATTTTATATTCCCATGTGATTTCTTATGTGCCAAGTGCTGTTGTAAAAGACATATTAACTCAAGAGGGATTAGAAGGCAAAAGAGGTAAATGGATTGCCAATATCCTTGAGTATGACATTGAGATAAAGCACACCAAGCTAATAAAGGGACAAGGTTTAGCCAAGCTGATGTCTGAAATAAATTTTCAAGCCTTAGACATTAATGAACTGGACAATGAATAGGAGCTGGCGACTCCACAGATCAGTCAAGCGTTTTTGCAATCCCCCTGGTATGCTGATATTTGTTTTATATTGCTAAACCTGTTTGCTCCCCCAGGATTGTCCAAGACCAAAAAGAGATTTTTAAAGATGAAAGCATCAAAGTTTTGTGTCTTAGATGGTGCCCTGTTTTGGAAAAATCATGAAGGAATATTGCTTAATTGTTTAACTATGAAAAACTGACAATGTTATGAAGGAGTTTCATGCAAGGGACTGTGGAGGACATTTGTATTGGAAATCCACTATTGACAAGATATTAAGGGCTGGTTACTATTGACCTTCCCTCTTTGTAGATGTCAAGAAATTTGTTGTTTCATGTCACAAGTGCCAGATATTTGAAGGCAAAAGGAAGCTGCTGCCCTTGCCCCTTAAGCCCATTTCAACAGAGAAACCTTTTCAAGAATGGGGTATAGACTTCATTGGAGAAATTCATCCATCATCTTCTGGCCAGTACAAATGGATTCTAACTGCCACAGATTACTTTACCAAGTGGATTGAGGCCATCCCATGCAGGCAGGCCAATGACTCCACCATTATCCAATTCCTTGAAACCAACATTCTGTCTAGATTTGGCTGCCTTGACAAAATCATTACAGACAATGCTACTGCCTTTAGATCCAAGAAAATGATCAGTTTTTGCCATAAATTTCACATCACCTTAGGTCACTCCACAGCCTATTACGCTCAAGGTAATGGTCTGGCAGATTCATCTAATAAGAGCCTCATTAACATCATCAAGAAAATCTTAGAGGAAAACAAGAAGAATTGGCACAAAAAGCTTGTAAATGCCTTATGGGCAGATAGATTGACAACCAAGAGATCCATTGGGACAAGCCCATATGAGTTAGTTTATGGGATGGAGGCCAAGTTCCCTTCATCTTTGGGAATCCCTGTTATCAAGTTGCTGCAAGAGATTCAGGCTGAACCCAATGATATCCAAAGAAGAATCAATCAAACTATCTACCTACAACAAACAAGAGAACAAGTTTATCACAAAACTCAAGTGTTACAAGATAAACTCAAAAAGATCTTTGATAAAAGAACAAAAGCTGAAGACTTTTCTATAGGAAAAAAAGTATTGAAGTGGGACTCCAGGAGGGAAGATAAAGGGAAACATGGAAAATTTGATTTTCTTTGGAAAGGACCATTTGTGATCCAAGCTGTACAAGGTAACAACACTTATTTTTTGAAGAATTTGGATGGCACAGATATTGAAGAAGGCCCAGTCAATGGGAGGATGCTCAAACATTATTTTGATCCCCTTTGATGAACATAACACAGCTGCATATTATACATAAATATTTGTATTTTCAGCATTTTTCATTTATAGCAGTTAGATAGGGAACCAAAGGCAACAAATTTTGAAGAAAAGTCAAGGAATTATACCAAATTTGGTGTATATGTTGAACCTACCACAAACAAGTCAGAGGGAAGCCTTGGGAAACATGAAGATAATAATAAACACTAAGAGAAGCTAGCAAGAGACAAAGTTGTAATGTTTGCACAGATCAAATCATAAGGCATACACACAAGTTGCAGTCTGACTTGCTGTTCTTGGCCTTTCAAAAGGAAATTCCATCCCCAAGTGGAGCCACTATTAGCTTCCTATACCAATAGGTTTCATTTTCATGATTGACAGTGGAAGTGCCAAAAATGTTCATCCTTTTCATGCTGCAAAAGTTCCATTTTTGAAGAATTTCACAGTTAAGGGAGGGCCAAACATCTTAATCTTGGCCTCCCTAGGTTTAAATTGCTTATTTTAGAAAATAGAGAAAGAAAATCTGTCCAAACTATTTAAGCTTGGCAGATTACTAGCTAGGTAGAGAATGAAGGTGCCCAACTGTCTAATCTGGGCCCTTCGAAGCAATAAGGGTAGTTTTTAGATAGGAGGGCAGTTAAAAAGAAAAAAGCAATCAGTTTTTGCAAGTCTAAGTGCACCCTTCCTGAAGTAACAAAAAATGCTAGGTGTATTAGGCTGGGTAGGTAGCCTGAGGTTGCAGAAGCAAGATCATCTTCAGTTTTGACCTTAACAAAGAAAGCTCATCTCATTAGAAGCAGGAGTACCAAGGCAGTGTTTTGATGGCAGAATTCTGAAGCATGTCTAACCCCCTTCACTCCCCCCAAAAAATCTCTAACTAACATTCCCATAAAGGACCTTGGGACTTCCCTAACAAGTACTGCTTTCAGCTCATTTGCGTGAAATATCAAGTCAAGTTTTGACTTTCCTCAATTAAAAGAAGCCACATTTCTTGTGTAAAATCATTTCTGCATATCCTATTCAAATCACATATCTAAGTTCCAGATCTTGAACTTGGCATCATTTCCCTTGCATTTCCATTTCACCAAGTCATATTAACTCCTAATTCTACTATATAGCTCCCTAACTACTTTCCCATCCCTATTTTCTATTAAAACTATATAAAATCCCAAGAATACTACATATGCCACCCTATAGCACTATAGCTATGTAACATGGTATGGGAGATATTGGTCCATTTGGGACTAATGTAAACCCTTCTGCATCCTAACTCGGAGTTACTTTAACCCCTGGTTAAAGTAATAACCATTATGGTCCCCCTCCTTCATCTATAAACCTAACCCTTCCCCTCCACGTGCATTGTTAATGGTTTGATGTTTAAAGGTTTAAAAACAGTAAACACTAACCGTCGCACATAACCCGCAAAACCCAAACGAAAACCCACTTCATTAAAGTTTTCCCCCCACCATATTAAACAAACAATAAAATAATGTCGCGGGCCCCGTCCCTAACCATCTGTCGTGTTAAATAACCCACCAGCTGTCCGATGGCCAGCACCCCAGATCTACGGTGGGCAGGTCTTTTCCTGTCCCGATGTACCGAGGATTAGCGTTCAGGAGAAGGGCGTTTTTCCTGTCGTACTCCCGCCATGTGTTTCCCTCCCGGCTGTGTCGGGGCCCCCTCCTCCGAAACCGCTTCTGCGCAAAAGTGGTGCGATAGAAACCGGAAACCGCTAACCCCCTTCTAATGTCGGTACCACATCTTCCCATGATGTCACCTCCTCTCCGCTGATGCTCTGCCACGTTACCGCCATCTCATCCCTTTCCCACCCTCGCCCTGCCATCGTGTCATTGCCACGTCACCGCCCCGTCAAATGCCGCGTCACCCATCCGTACCCAGGACATGCCAATGACTTCATGCTGACGTCATCTCGGAAAAGTGCCAAAACCACAAATATGTCAAAATTTTTATAAAAAATCATGTTTTTTCGACCGTTTGTTAGTCATTATTCATTGGTCTTTGTGGAGTGTTGTTGCCACTTTTTTTACTGTTTTCACTCCCAAAGCTCGAAATTAACCAACCAAGCTGCTGCAGCCTGCAATTCGAATCCGTAGCTTGCCATTGCACCAGCTCGTCCACCCTCGGCATCGTTTTAACTAGGTATTTGCCAAGTTTCTCCCCCCTTCGCCCCTGTTCTTCCATTTTTCTCCATTGTACATGTTGTAAACCTGCAAATTTCCTCAATTATCAACTTTGTTGCACCTAAGACTTCACCAAAATCCATTTGTAAGCCTTCACCTCAAAAGCAAACCTCTAAACTCGCGCCCAGTTGCACTTTCACTGTCAAAATTCCGTTTAGAGCTTGACCTCCAGACAAAGTCTTGTAGCAGCTCAGCATTGTCAAATTTCACCTCGTTCCACTGAAAATATTAGTCCATTGAAGCTGTAATTATCCCTTTCCCCTCTACATTTCTCCCCATAGTCCCTAAATCCATAGTGTTCATTAAGGAGAAGGGAAGTTGGCCCAAAAACTCGGGAAATTGTCTTTTTCATCATAGTGCCAAGCAGTCAAGCTATTGTTACATTTGAGTTCAGTCCCAGGTTCCTCTGCTAGTCATCACAAGCAAGTTTGTTTAATCAATTGTTGCTTTAATCTTCCTTCTAAGTTCAAACATTGAAAAGTTCCATAATGGCCACTCCATCAGCTCTAGACATCACTCCCATGAATTCACCAAACAAAGAGCTTGAGGCAATGGCCCTGGCTGACAGTGATTATCTTATTCAAGATCTAGTTGGGGACAAGAATCATTTGCATACCTATTGCCAGCTAAGAAACAGCTTCGTTAACAACTCTGACATGTATGGAATATGGGAGTCCAATTTGCCACATTATTTCCTCCCTTCTCTCAATGTTTTTCGAGAGATTATTCACATGTGTGCTACAAATTATGAACCGAAATAGAAGGCTGTCAAGTCTCCATATGGGAGCATACTTTTCTATATCACTCTTGACTCCATTAACCAGATGTTAAATTTCAAACAAACGCAACTACTATATCCTTTCTCCATGAAGCACTTGCTGGAAGATGCCTCCTGTCACCTTGATCCCAAGATTGAAAGAATTGCTATGACATTTATGAAGGCAGATTGCCAACCTAAGGAGCCACCTCCATTCCTATATGTCCATTTCAATGAGGTTGGCAAGCTACTAGTAGACATGATATCCTATTTGTTAGGCTTCAAATCAAGTGAACATGTGGATGAGACAATGCTGGTTTTGTCGTCTTCCTTCAACCAAGGGCAACCTCTTTTTATCAAGTATAACTATGCCAAGTTCATAACAAACAAAATTCATGACCAGCTCACAAAGTTAGATAGGGAGGGAGTCTTCAAATATTCCTCATACATCTAATATGTGTTCATGTATTATCAGTCTGAAAGCTTCTAGGTCCCATCAAGAAATTAGATTCAAAAGGAGAAAGAAGATCTGTTGTCCTCTGGTCATCAGTATTCCATCAAGTCCAACATTCTCCATACTCTTACTATGAGTTCATTGACCAATTTGTCTATCCAGTTTCCTGCCTCTTAATGAAAGTTCCTCCTCCTAGAATATCCTATGAGATGGAGAAGATATTGCAGCTATCTAAGAGCTACAAGTTAGGTGATTGGTATCTCTACCAGGATCACATTGTCATCAGAATCTATGGCTTTGAGCTCTATCCTTACAGGCTCCCAAGATATGTGCCAATGAGGCTGTTTGCCTTGGAATACTCCAGGTAGCTAATCAATTCAGATCTTACTCATTTTCACAGCACCAAGAAGAAGGCTCGCCTGAAATTTAAAGACTGCCTAGGCCCCTTTATCATGAACAAGAAGGAAGGTTGGCCAGATGCTGACCTAATACTGAAGGATCAACTTAAGTTGAAGAGAAGTTTCTGGTGGGTCCCTTATGACCCACATGGCTTTATTAGTGCCATAAGAGTCAAATATAGATTGACACCCTATACACACTGCAAAATCCCACACATTGAACAATATGCTAATCAAGATGCGTGGGCACAAGGCACATTAGTTGAAGAATTCACTCAGGAGGAAATTATGGAGCAAAATGTTAAAGACCTTGAAAAAACTCTTGACTTATATTCTTTTGAGCAGGTAACATTCCAGTTTCCACAAAAAATTGGAGAGGGCACATCAACTGCTGCAGCTGCACAACCCAGACAAGCACCATCTTCATCAACAACAGGTACAACAAGAGGCAAAAATCCAATGGACACAGAAAATATGACTACAGAGTTGTCTGCTACTTCAATGGAGCAGCCCCAAGAACAGGTTCTTCCACAGAAAATAGAGGCACCCCAAATGCCAGTTTTACAGACTCCTGCCCATGAGGAAAGAGGCAGAAAATGTGACAGAGAAGATTCCACACCTGCCAGTGGATCTACATAGCAGCCTGAATCTAAGAGGCAAAGAGTTGATTCTCCATCTGAGGAGGAAATCAGTGAAGAGATCCTTGAAAGCCCAAGGAGAGACAAAGAGGGAAGCCGACAAACACCTACCAGCTCTTTCCAACAAGAGCTAGACAGACAGCATGCCATGGAGGTGTCTTCCTCCACACAACAAAGAAAGAGACCAGTTAGTGTCAAAGCCAGCTTCAAAGAGATCAAAGCTCAAAATGAGCTTCTAAGAGTGCAACTATATGACCATTTCCTAAAAGCAACACCTGCCAAACAGGAAAGATTGATGGCAGCATATGATATCAAGGAAGAGAAAATGATTCTCAGCCATTTCAAGCCCAAAGTTCAGAAGCCTTAGACAACTACAGACTATGTCAGGACAAATTTACAGGTCATGGCCAAAGACATCCACCCCATGGACCAAATTGAGCTACATAAGCAAACTGGCGAGATGGTCTATGCTACTTTAGTAGACAAGGCCACATTGGCTCATGAATTAAAAGAATCATTGAAGAACACTAACACTCAGTTAGATTTGGATAGAATGTCCTCCACAGCTAAAGACAACAGAATTAAAACATTGGAGGACATTATTGTTGACCTAGGACATTATCCTAAGGATCCTAAGGGTGTGAGAGCCCTTATGAAAAAGAAGGATGATGATATTGCTGCATTGAGAAAGCGAGTGAGGTTGCCTCCTACTGAACACCCTCAAACTGTAGAATTAGTGCAAGAGAAAGAAACTGAAGATACATTAGATTTGCTGATGAAAATGAATCAAAGAGTAATCCAGATGGAGGAAGAATTAGAGAGAGCAGCCCAGAGTAAGCAGGGAGAAGCAACCTCCCAGCCACCTCCAGCAGTTCCAGCTAATGTCCATGTTCCTCCTACACAGCCAACAACAATCCCAGAAGCCACATCGGCAACAACAACAGTAGCTACTACACCAATATCTGAAACAAGCATGAGCATGGAAGAAATGATGAAAGTTGTCAAGGAGCTTGAGCTTCAGGCTACAGAGATAAAAGAGGCCAAAGAGAAATTGGCCAATCTTGAAGGAAAGTATGACAAATCTAAAATGGCAGTAGCTGAAAAGACAAGGGAATTAAGGCCTTGAATGACAAAATTAAAGCCTTGGAGAAAGAGCTAGCTTTAGACAAAACCCTGATGGAAATAAAGAAGATTTTGTGGGCTATGATAAATCAGTCAATCACTAGCCAATGGAGGTCAATTCAAGCCTTGTATGAACAGGTAGAACTAATTGGTAAAGCTCAGTTTGAAACTTAGAGAGCCAAAACAACATTGGGAAACATGCATGAGTAGGCCAACAAAATGATGAACTTCTTAAATCATCAAACCAGGGAAGAACTGGCAACATTACAGATTATGAACAGAACAGATGCCATACTGACAGCCAAGAAAGTGCTGACTTTAAGAAGTTTTATTCAAACTCTATAAGAAATATGTCGGGAAATCCAAAAGGATGTAGATAATTTTGAAATAAAGCTTGCAGCACTATAGACTAGAGGATTGCCCATCTTATTAACCAGCTCTGGAAGGTTATTAACACGTGACCAATATGCAACTAGGCTCAATAATTATGTCACAAATCAGCTTACTACTTCATCAAGTTCTTCAGCACAAGCAGGACCTCCTACAGGACAAACTCTCTATGATAAGCTCGAAAACTTATTTTACATGGAACATGAAGTCAACCACCTGTTTGAGATGCCCCCTAACTATTACAAGTATACAGAGGTTGATGAGACACTCATCAAGATACAGAGGCATCAGCTTCCTCCTGAAGATTGGTTGCAAGCAATGCTGGCCATTTTACCCAGGTGATATCAGTCTTTAGCTCCTTTTTTAATTTTTGAATGCCATGTCAGCTACAGGTCAATAGTAAGCATGTGATAGAGCACAAGAAAGACCAGGTGGAGCAGGTCAAATCAATGACAAGGCAAAGGGCTGGAACAGCAAGCCCAAAAAGCGCAGATTTTGAAAACACAACCCCAGCTGACTCAAATGGACTCAAAAGTCAACATTTTCTGATAGAAAAGAACAACTCTTACATTTGTATTTACTTCAACATTTACTTCTTCACCAACCACTCCTTAGGAGTTGGTGAAAGAATTTATGAGTTAATAACTCATCCTCTAGATATTTTGTATCTCCTTTTTGTATATATATCCCCTCATAGAATGTATTTTGGGTTGGTTGATTAATTCACTTCATAAGAGACTCGCACTGTATATCTGAAAATTTCTTTAATCAAAGACTGCTGAAAATATTGGATGACTGACTGTCTGTTGTGTTCAAATGGTTGAAGAGTGACTGTGGAATTCTTCTGCTGCTATATGGGACAATAAGTTTTTCTTCATTCTATTTCATTTTATATATATGTTTAACCGTTATTGTATCATCATCTAAACAACAGGAAAGATGGATAGCCTAGACTTTGCTTAACTGCACTCTATGCTCAATTTCTGTTGTTTCTATATGTTTTCCTCTGAATTAGCTGTGAATGTGAATTCCTTTTGGCTCATATTTCCCCTAATTCACATATGTATGAGAGTTATCTAGGAATTCTTGACTGCTCCTAGATAGAGCTCATTCACCTTCCCTCTGTTAAGTTGAAGGAGAGATTCTTAATTGCCTCTCATTCCTTAGCCCTCATTCCATTCTTATTTAGCCTAAATGTTGTTTCATGTATAACTATCCTACTTTATAGTCTCCTTGTGACCAAGAAAATGCACCAGCAACCTTACTTGATGACTCCATGCCCAATGGTTTGAATCTCTTACACTATGCATGCCTCCCTACTTGAAGACCATTAATCATCCCACCAAAACTTAAACAAAACACAAAGAACTCCATAACTAGCCTAAAATCCTTCAAACAAAGCTAAATCCTAAAGAGAGAGCCCTCTCTGATTGTAGGTAGGCTAGGACCTACAGTCCAAAGATTGCTTTGTGGTTACCTCGGCCGTATTCCCTTGGGAGTCAAAGGGAACAATATGACTTTTAACACTGTCATCCAAGCACTAAAGCATTGGAGACACTATCTATGGGGGAATGAGTTTGTTTTATTCTCATATAATTCTGCACTGCAGTATGTGATGCAATAGCAAAAGCTAAATCACAAACATGCTAAGTGGGTTGAATACTTGTAGAGTTTCACCTTTGTGTTGAAATACATCAGTGGGCAGGCCAACAAGGTGGCAGATGCATTGAGCAGAAGAGCCTTACTCTTGCAGGAGAGTACTAAACAAGTGTTGGGTTTTGAGCACTTGAAAGATTTGCATCAGACTGACATGGATTTCAAGGATGCTTATGATTTGCATCAGAATCCTCTAGTGAGAGACAATAGTCCATGGTTGGACTATAATTTGTAGAAGAAGTTGTTATTTAGATGGGGATAGTTATGCATCCCCGACTGCTCAACGAGAGAGAATATCATTCGAGAGAAGCACAGTGGAGGTCTAGCCAGAAATTTCAGCATAGACAAGACATTAGAGTAGCTCAACCATTTTTATTATTGGCCAAAAATGCAAATGGATGTGCAGAGATTTGTGACCAAATGTAAAGTGTGTTAGTTAGCAAAGGGACACCATCAAAATACGGGACATTGAACACCGTTGCCCATTCCAAGTAGACCATGGGACTTAGTCAGCTTCGAATTCATCTTGGGTCTACCAAGGACATAGCGGGTTATGATTCGGTGATGGTAGTAGTGGACTAGTTTTTGAAGATGGCGCATTTCATCCCTTGCAGAAAAACTAGTGATGCCACTCACGTGGCCCACTTGTTCTTTACAGAGATTGCCAAACTACATGGTCTACCTAAGTCCATTCTCTCTGACAGGGGTGTGAAGTTTATAGGGTACTTTTGGTGTACCCTGTGGAAAAAGATGGACATCCAGTTAAGTTTTAGCTCTCCTTATCACTCGCAGACTGATAGGCAAACGAAGGTGGTAAACAGGAGTCTGGGGAACATGCTACGAAGTTTGATTGGTGAAAATTCGTGAATGTGGGATTGAGTACCTGCCCAGATGAAGTTTTCTTATAGCGAAAAACCCAACCACAACACGGGTTACAATCCTTTTTAGATCTTGTATGGCATGCATCCTCACAGATTTCATGAGTTGCGAGATCTAGGAAAACAGGAAAGATGGAGTGCTGATGGGGAATATTTCGCTAATGTGATGAAAGATTTGCATGAGTAGGTGAAAGCCAAGTTGTAGGATAGAAGTCAAAAATATAAGAAGTGAGTAGATTTGAAACAAAGAGAAGTGCAGTTTAATGTGGGGGATGGAGTCATAATGCATTTGTGCAAGGAGGGTTTCCCTAGAGGCACGTATAACAAACTGAAATACAAGAAGATATGCCCCTGCAAAGTCCTCCAGAAATTTTCAACGAATGCCTGTGAAATACAACTAGCACCAAGAATAGGCATTTCACCGATCTTTAATGTGGTAGACCTATTTCCATACACTGGTGATCCAGAAGAAGATAGTACAACATGACCTACACGGGACACCTAGGATGGAAGTGGGACTTGGATGAGATAAATGACTTATGTTTAGCCCCCCGAGATTGAGGGGATCCTCGACACTCAGGTGGCCAAGAGAACTTAGTGGAAAGAGTATCTGCAATATCTGGTCAAGTGGAAAAACCTTCCTATTGAGGACAGTTGATGGCTTGATGCCAAGTAGATAGAGCAAGTGGGTTATTCAGTCGAGAAGCTCATCGACCGGAGTCATGATTTCTTTTTACCCCAGGAGCCTGATGCAGGAGCATCCAGCTAAGGGCGCCATGACTGAGTGTTGGTCTTCGCCAAGGTGTAAATATGCATTAGTATTTGGTTTCTTTATGTTTAATTGGTCAAAGAAAAATGTAGGGACCTGTTGTTTTTTTTAATTTCCTTATTAGTTAGGGAATAGTATAGTAGTTAGGGTCACTGTCACAATTATCTGTCTTTTAGTGAGTAATTATCTTATAACTGTTTCTTCCATTTTAGAACAAAAAAAAAGACATCCATGTCCAATGCAAAATTTTGCAGGGCAATAAGAACTAAATGAATTAACAGTTATGTAACTAATAGAATAAACAACTGAAATATAACTGTGCACAGTTCAGGTAACCATGGATAAACAAGTACAAATACAAAATGTAAATCATTCTGAGGGGTTCAGCACATTATAATAGTAATAGAATATAGAGAATAATCTTCTTCCATATAAGTCCATCTGTAATAGTTTTTGTAATGTCTAACTACTTCTTCTTCATCATTGAGTAAACCAAATAAGCATATACAGTGCATGTCAATCCTTTTCATTTATTTTCGCTCCGAAAAGAATAGTAAGCAGACAAAGAAAGGTGCACAGGAATTTCCAGCACAAAGGCTGGCGATCGACAAAGAGAGACCATAACTGGAAGATCCAAGCACATTTCAAACAAGTTCGACCGAGAACAAGCATATAACCACTGAGTACAAAACCCAGGGTAGAGGTAACAAATACAACCAAAACACACTGTGTTTCTTTTCATTCCAAACAAAGCATACATATTATAGTCCACAGATAATCCTTTGAGCAGCACAAGAATCTAACAAACCAACAAAAGCCTAAGATGAGGATTCCACACAGCCTTCAAACAGTATTTTATAGTCATTTTATAATTACAAACTTTGCGAAATCAAAGAAGGGTTTGTGCCAAATAACCTAGGTTGCATAACGACAACAGAGGATTATGAGCAAACAAGTACTGAGACTCAGTCCAACCTAATCAATAGAGACTAACAATAAAAACAAGTTGAAACAGTGGCAGATCCTACCGGGAAAGGATTGTGGTGCTCACACCAACCACGCCAAAGAGAAAACCCCTAACCTGCATAATCAAAACAGGGAAACACTATCAGCCCAACTGTCAATAGAAGAAAGCAAACGAAAGGTAGAGAATTATTTAGACAGTGAGAAAAAAATTACCTGGAGGTGTAGCCGCGTAGGAAAAAAGCAAACCCATTGAGCCACAATCCACAGTGACAACTTAAGACCGAGGAGCAAACCTTATTAGAACGAGAGAAAGACAAGGAGGAAAACAAATCATGGAGAGATAGTTTACCTAGAGAAAATTGTGAGTAGGAGGAGGCCACCATAGCTGTGACTTGTAGCATGCACACCATTAATAAAGTCTAACTAGTGGGATAACCACAGTAAAACAATAACAGCGGAGCAAATACAAGTTAAGCAACCAAACAAAACATACTCTAGCCATTTTCTTATGCAAACGAGCAGAACCATCGCCCTGTGCTCAAGGAACCAAGCCCATAAATCACCAGGACAAATGTAGGTGCCATACTCACAAGTAGCATAGTCCATAGCCAGCGCACGTAGAGTCATGGCTTAACACCACACATTTGTAGCACTGAATTCTTCTTTCCAGACCAAACCCTCAGCACAACAAAGTTGCAAAAAAAATGAAAGAGTGACAATAGAAGGTAGGGTTTTGGCATAGATCGAGGAGTGGGAAAAAAAAAAACCAAGGCAAGGACTACTAGAATAGTAACATTAATGACTATCATAAATGCCACCTAAATGATGTCCAGAATCATCCGAAGATTAACCACTAATCACAACTGCTAAGTCCTCAAACAAATCATTGCTTATTCATTTAATTAGTGATTAGTGAAATATTGTGATGATTATAATCATTATTGTGCGGAACTATGGGTTGGTCCCATCATAGCACCAATTCAAATCAATGGGATAATGATCATGATACTTAAAACTTTCCAACCAATTCCTTCCTGTTCTCCTCCCAGACTCCCTCTGGTGCACACCTAACAAGTATTCTACATGTGTTTTTGTTTCATCTAGCACATGAAGATGGTGATCAATAAAAGCACGATGGAACCCATGTTTTCTATCAAACTTGTTTTGAGGATACAAAAGAAAACTTATCGCTCCAGCAAAATTGTGCACTGTTCTAGAATAATACATGGCATCATTATTGTCCATTTCTGCATTTTAAAGACAAAAACACAAAAGAAAAATTAATAAAGGCACGCACAAATAAATAAGCATACACATATATACATATATATACATAAAACATAACATCCCAATTTTATTTAGGTTAAAAAGCTTAATTTTATAATGTTACATGAAATTAAAAAAATCTAGTGTTACATGAAACACATGATATAAAGAATTCTACAAATATAAGCCTCATTTCACAAAAAAATGGAAAAAAACCATGGAAATAGAATAAAACCTTGGCCATTATTCAAAAAATTAATATTGGCCACGGTAACGGCCAATATTCAAAACCTCTGTTTTTGCATTTCATGATGTAATATGAATCTACAATATTAATATCAGTATGAACCATTTATAAAATTTGTTTTGAATGATTGGTTCATATAACTAATTGTTTATGTCTGAATGATCTGTTGCAAAGAAAAAAAACAATAGCCACTTAAAAAGAGAAAGTAAATTGAACAACATGAAAAATGATGTAAACAACTTTCTCAAATATTAGTATGAATATGATGAATGTAGTAATCTCATAAATATATGAAAATGATTACTATATTAAAATTAAATCAAGAGGACAATAAAATCAATTCAAAAAACATACTATAAAAAAGGTGACAATGTTATTAGTTGTATGTCATAGCGATATGGACTTCAATCGCTCCTCTTCTTTCTTCCTAATTGTAACATATGCACTATCTTTCATCTTGGCATAATGTTGAAAAGAGAAAGGCAGTGCAATGTGTAAAACATCTATTGATTTCACTCTTGATATGGCTGTGAAGGTAAGGCCTTATTGCTTTTTATTCGAAATAAAAACTGACACTGATTCTAAAGTCAATCCATGTGACTTGTGGATTGTAAGAGACCATGCATTCTTCAAAATAATTTGTTTTGAATTTCCTCTTATCACTAGTGTGACAGGCACAATGTTTGGATTTCTTGCATCAAATGGAACACAAACATACTGATAAAAACAACAACTGTGAACTTTGGAGTTGAGGTGGCTTAGAGGTAGGTGTATAAAATATATCCTTAACATAACAAAGTGCACCATTCACCAAGGCAACCTCAACCCACAAATTACATGTCAACATAACATGTTGATCATGACACAACAAAACTTCACGGTCCAATTGATCATCATCAACACTAATGATTTTTGAATGCCTTGAATGCTCAACAACACATCATGCAATTAGAGAATTTAATGATTTTAACATATTATTCCTATTATGGATGGAGACCAAATCATTTTTTGGAAACGTGAACTGTTGCATTAAATAAATCTCTTTCTCTAGGATGCAACCTCATATCAACCCATGACATAAGAGACTCCCAATCTTCAAGAATTTGTTCTACATTTCTTATGTTAACGAGGACTTTACAAAAAGAAGATTGTTTCTCATTATTCCCTTGTTGGCGAAAGATTGTGTCAACAGTGAAAAAAATGTTGAATTTGTTCCACAATACTTTCCCTTTTGTCTTACCTACATAAAAAGGCTTATCTCTCATAGGAGGCAGCTAGCCAAGGTCACCCACAAGGATGATGGATCTTCCACCAAAAGGACAAATATCTTTCTTTAGAAATGCTTCTCGTAATCGAGCATCTATTTGCATAAACAATATTGATCGTACAAAGCTCATTTCATCGATAAATATATATCTAATATGTCTCGTTTCTTCTTGGAATACTGCAAGTGACTACCCCTGTAGTGGCTACATATCTTTAATTAGAATTTTTAGTGTTGAGTGTATTATTTTTGCATGTATATTAAAAGCAGTTATTCCTATTGGGGCAAGAAGAAGCAAAGGGATTCTTCCATTACGTGAAAAATTAGAAGGAGATTAAAAAATACAATGGATAAGGAAAGATTTCCCAGTGCCCGCAGTGCCATAAACAATCATAAAAAGAGTGTCACGAATCTCATAGTCCTCAAAGTGCCTTGAAACGATTTCGAAAGCAAGTCATTGTTTTACTGACAATGAATCTAGAGATGAAAATGTTCTATTTGAAAGGTCAACAATATCACCCCTTCATTTTGTGTTCCTTACAAAATTAATAACTTCTTCTGCAACATCATCAGAAATAGTTGTACTTTCGACGTCAAAGGATATATCAAAGTCTGTTTGGTCAAGGATGTGAAGATCAGAAACATTCACATCATTTGGTGGAACCAAGTGAGAGAAAATATGTTATTCTTGAAAATCATCTTCGAGATTCATTTCCTGGTTAGAAAAATCACCATCTTATTCATCTTCAATACTGTCGACAATTGATGGATTTCGATCAATATTCCATGCTCGATATTGTAAATTCCTCCAATTTTCAATAATAATTTGAGCTAAAAGGTTAATTTCTATAGAAATGTCATGAAACGGCTTATACAAGAGAAATTATGTCTAGAAAAAGGTTTCAAATTCATTTGAAGACTCATTAGGAATAGAGTAAAACCATGGTTGAACCCGAACAATAGCATGAACATCTCTAGGCTTCCATGGATCTTATTTACGCTTCCTATCAAATGTCCAAGAGTTTGTTGTTTCTGTCAAAGTGAGATGTTAAAAGAAAAAAGGTCTCTTCTGATAATGTTGAAAAAAAGTATTCTCAGAAGAACATTGCAAGCCATCCCTTGAGATTTTGCTGAAAACCTTTCTTCCAACATTTAAGGAAACAAATTTTTTACTACAAACAACAAGAGGTAACTTAAGTAACATATGACATGTTTCTTCTGCTCCAATTTCATGGTCAACAATCATTTCTACAAGAAACATTCTATATGCACATAAAGCATGATCCTCGGAGCCAACAAAATTTGAAATTCTAGTTAACATATGATGGTAAATTTTAGATCTTTTTTCTACTTTTTGCATACTTAGCAATATATTTCAATACAACATAACAAGAAAGCACTGGCTCACAATCAACATTTGCATGCCATATTGTTAGAAGGTCAATGTTATGTACGTTAACCCTATCATGATTTCTCGTTGGCTCATATTTTTTTCTTCCTTGATCATCTATGAACAATCTTGATTCATCAGAAAGATCCCATGGAACATTGCACCGACATGTGAGAATAGTGGCTTTTTTGTACAAACAAGAATCTACACTACATTTTGTGTGCCTTGGACACAGTTTAATAGTTCTTCATAATCATTATGTGGATTACAAGAGAAAATATGACCAGTATTCAATAGGCAAGGGTAATCATTGAGGCTTCATGGAACCATTATCTTGTGACGATGTATGTCACGTGGATTCCGTTTAGTTACATATTTTTCAAAGAATATCTTTGCAAGTTGTACATCAGAACCATTTGACCAACAAAGTCTTTCCATGTCAGGAGTGCCTTTCAACCATAGGAGACCATGGATATGTGCTGAACCTCTATGTTGCCACTCATATCTAAAGAAAATGAAGATATAGTTACTACAAACAATATAAATAGAATCATAATAAAAGTTTACAAAGTATAGAAAATAATCAACAACACAAACCTCTACTAGAGGTCTTTAGCTTTAAGATATTTTTGTATAAGTTCCTCTCGAAAAATATTGAATCTACTCTGCATAAATATGACAACAGTATGAGGGTACTGGATATCATTCTCAATTTTCATATGATGATCATTTAAAGAATGAGAGTGTGAATGTATGGGAATGAGGTTATGCAACTCTGGCCACTTTGTGTCAGCTGCACTCAAAGTTAAAAATAAATATGGGCATCCCAACTGAGTAATCATGTCAGTTAATTCAACTCAACACTTAGTCAAGTATGCCCTTGTACCTCTCAAAGAAGAACCAAACCACATAAGATGCTCAGGAAACTTATTATTTGGTAAATCAGATAGTTGGTGACACAACCCTTCAATTTTTGTAGGTGTGTTATTATGTAAAGGTTTCTTTACAAAAACTACAACAATTTCTTGGCTCTGATGCCACATTATCATGTTCAATAGGTAATATTGAAAGCGAGGATGGATTCCAAATCTATTACCATAGTACCTAAGAAGATGCAATGCATAATCATGGAGTTCAACACTATAAATATGTGGTTGTAACCAATCAACATCACCAGTGGGGAACAATGTTGGGAATTCCATATCTAATAACCCCTTTGTATTATATTCATTCAGTGGATAGGTTCCAATACTGGGCCAATCCATGTCTTGAACATGTGAGGAATCAACATTATCAATAAATGCTCTAATTTCTTCCACTTCCCTTTGTTCATTTGGTAGGTGAGCAAGAAAAGAAGAAGGATAACAGGGAAAACAATCAACAGGAAATTGTTGGATACAGAAACCAATACAAATAACATGTATAACATAACTGATAGAAACTATAATTATACAAAAGAATAAAAATGCATAGCATCCAGACAAATTTACATGTAATTAAGAAAACTTGAGGGGAAACAATACGAAATATTTTACATGATAACGATCGATACAAGCATAATTTTAAAGTATTACCATAAAGACCCAATGTATGTACAGAGCCAAAAATGGAAATATTTTCCACAACCATAGAGAGTATATTAAATGAAAATATTTATAGGATCTCAGAATCCATATCCATAGCTAATGGTGGAATCTCATCAATAGAGTCCATACAGGGAGCAATTGCAATCCTCGATGTTGGGTACCAAAACCCAGACATCTATTCATTAGTTGAATTATCAATATCTGTTCGAAAATAGATGCCAGTCATCATGTCATATAATAGGAAATAAACTTCACTATAGTTGCACATAAGAACCACACCATGGACTGTTCGAAATGGGAGATAACCAGGACATTTTCTATTTATATGTGTAGAATTTTTTTCCAACAAATTCCATCTGATACCCTAATCATCCTTAAAGATATCAATTCTTTGTTCAATGCATGGTTGACCAAATTGGAAATGATCTAATTCTTCAATTGACATTCAGAAGTGGAGCCATCATTGACAAAGCATATCAACTTATCGATGTATATTTCAAACTACATATACTAAATGTCAGTGATTGGAACAAATGAAAAACCCCATACATTTTTTATTACATCAAACCAATAGATTGTATACCCATACCAAGGATAATCTTCATACTCATTGTCTAGATAGAGCCAAAACAATTTACTTTTATAAAATGCTCCATTTTTAGGGGCTAAAGTGCCACCAAATGGAAGATAAACCCTTTGCGATACCCTATCAAGACTACTGTAAACATAAAATTTAGACTGTATTTTGTCATACATATGTTTTATAACAACTGAGTAATATTTTTTGCTGCTTACATTTCCCAATAATGAAATGAATACTCAATCTCCAATTCATATTGGCCCTATGTTTTTAAAGGCATTTCTAAATGTATTCATTACAAAATAGTTGTGTATGTGAGCATTATATTGGTAAGGATAAAACCACCATTGGTCCAGCAGTAGAATCTACTTTGTATCTTGAATCTATGAACCACAATTGAAAATGAGATATGTGTCCATTCATATTAAGGTATTTAACAACAAAATAATTGTCTTCAATATTGAAGAAAGGAATCACAAATCCAAATTCGTTCGTAGAGACATGCTTGCAACATGATAAGAACATATATTCATAACTTACCATCTACACATACATAAAAACTTCACATATACAAATTGTAAAAAATCAAATGAGTGATCATAACATTATTACAACACCAAACAAAATTCCACAATTTTTTAAATCTAATCTCTATAATCCAAGATTATTAATGTTAGTAAACCTATCATTATGTTTATATTAAGGTCTATGTTTAATATTGATGTTATAATGTTTCTACTAATATATTTATAGTATCAATATAAATTTTTCAGTTTCAATATAAATATTAACATTAAAGCAATTTTTTTAATGTTAAAAAATCTAAACTTCAAAACCTAATGCTATAAATTAACACAATGCTACATGAACCAAATGATATTAAATTACAAACTATTTTAATCGTAATATCAATGAACCTAAACAAAGCTAAAGTTATTAAGTGCAATGTTTAATAAAAATACTTACATAAAAAATTATTCACATAAATGTATAAATGCAATATATTTTTACATAGATTTCTACGTTTAACATTAATATCTATATTTAATAATAATAATAATAATAATAATAATAATAATAATAATGATAATGATGATGATGATGATGATGATTATAATATCAATATTGATTAA